>JAGIQG010000005.1:116591186-116853686 GCA_024679065.1 Sphyrna mokarran | reverse complement strand
TCTCTCTTTCTCTCTCTCTCTCTTTCTCTCTCTCTCTCTTTCTCTCTCTCTCTCTTTTTCTCTCTCTTGCTCCTCACCTGTCGCCTATCCCCGTGGCCTCCTCACCTGTTGCCCTCAGCCCCGCTCTTTGTCGTCTTCTGCCCCTGCTCCTTGGCACTGCTCTTCCCTGCCCCTCGGCACTGTCTCTTTCTTGTCCTTCGGTGCTGCCTCTCCCCCACACCCTTTGGCTCCACCTCCTTTCTGCCCCACCTCTTGACAGTGCCACCTCTTCCTCCCCACCCCTCGATGCGGCCTCTTTTCTCCCCCCCTCCCCCTGCCCCTCTTCCCACCGCACCTCCCCACATTGGTACTGCCCCCGACCCTCAGTGGTGCCACCTCTTTCACCTCCGCCTTCTTTCTCCCCCGCCCCTCAGCGTCGCCTGCCAGTGCATGCAAAGTTCAGTATTTGCGTTGATTGCACTTAGTATGATATCATTGCATTATCTTAACTGAAAAGAGCATCGTTAATATCAGCTCCTCATGAAGGAACAAGGAAAGGATTATTTAAATGTTCACTTCAAATTATGACCAAAGTCAGAAAGATAATTTAATAAATGTGTGAAAACTGGCTCATGTCGAAATGAAACCACATAGCTTCCGGTTATAATTTGGTCTGTAAGTGTTGACAGATAAAATTGTCTTGTAGGCTAATTAGTTATGCTCTAATAAAAGTATTATTTATGTATGAACGTATGAATTTGGAACAGAAGAAGATCACTAGTCAGTAATGTCATTGCTGATCTGATTGTAACTTCAACTTTACATTCCTGCCTTACCCCAGTAACCTTTTACTACCTTGTTAATCAAGGATCGATCTAGCTCTGTCCTTAAAAGATTCAAAAAGTGCTTCTGTTGCATTTTGAGGAAAAGGATTCCAGAGACTCATTACTTCTGAGGGAAAAGAAGATTTTTCTTGCTTTGTCTTAATTAAAAGACCCTTACTCTTCAAACTCTAGTGAATATTAGCCCAATCTGTCCAACATTTTCTCAGAAGACAGCCTGCTCATTCTTGGTATTAATTTAGTAAACCTTCCCTGAACTGCTAATGCATTTATATATTTCGTTAAATAAAGAGACCAATACTGTACACAATTCAGATGTAGTCTTACAAATGCCCTGTACAACTGAAGTATAATCTCTCTACTTGAATAATAATTCCTCTCTCAATAAATGATAACATTCTATTAGCTTTCATAATTATTTTTTGTACCTGTATACGAGTATTTTGTAGTTCATGCATTAAAATACCCGGATACCTCAGCATCTCCGGTTTTTCTGACTGAATCTTACCTTTTAGATAACATGTTTCTTCTTTATCCCTGCTGCCAAAATGGGCATTCACATTTGTTTACATTATACTGCATTTGCCAGCTCTTTGCCCATTAACTTAAACTATTTATATCCTTTTATAGCTGTCTTATCTCCTCTTCACAAATTACTTTATCTATCTTTGTATCGAGTTCAAATTTAGCAACAATGCCTTCATTCTCTTCATCCAAATGATTTATATAAATTGTAGAAGCTTGAGGCCCATCACTGATCCCTTTGCACACCAGTTTTATATCCAGCCAACTAGAAAAAGACCCATTTCTGTCACCTCTTGTTTCCTATTAGTCTGTCAATTTTCAATCATGCCGATATGTTCCTTCCTAAGACCAGAAATTGCAATTTTTTTTCAATACCCTTTGAATGGGCACGTCCCCTTTCTGGAAATACAACTACAATACATCCACTAGTTCCCCATTATTCACAGCACGTGACTCTCAGAATCCCTACAATGCAGAAGGAGCCCATTCGGCTGACTGAGTCTGCACTGACCACAACCCCGCCCATTATTCCTGTAATCCTACGTATTTACCCTGCTGGTGCTGTTGATTTAGCATGGCCAGTCTTTGGACTGTGGAAGGAAAGCGGAACACCTAGAGGAAACCCATACAAACACAAGGAGCAAGTGCAAACTCCACAGAGTGATCCAAGGCCAAAATTGAACCCGGGTCCCTGTGTTGTGAGATAGCAGTGCTAACCACTGTGCCACCCCAAAAAGTTTTTGCAGCTCCCTGGTGAGGAATTGAGCCTCAGTCTCCCATGCGATAGGCAAGGATGTTCCTTCGACGAACTCCACTGAATTGGTAAAAAGTAATTTCCCTTTCACAAAACCATGTTGACTCTAACTGATTGCCTTGAATTTTCCAAGTGCCTGCTGTAACATTTTTAAAATTGGCTTCTAACGTTCTCCCAGTAACAGACTAACTAGTTTGTGGTTTCCTGCTTCTTGTCTCCCTCCCTTCTTGAATTAAGGACTCACATTTGCTCTCTTCCAATCTAAGTGAATCTTTCTCACATGCAGGAATTTTGAAAAATTAAAACCAATGCATCAACCCACTCATTAGTCACTTCGTAAACTTTAGAGTGAAGTTTATCTAGACCCAGGGATTTGTGAACCCACAGACCTAACAATTTGCCCAATACCATTTCCTTGGTGATTGTAATTTTCTTGATGTCCCTTCCATTTCCTGATTTATGGCTATTTCTGGAATGTGACTTGTATCCTGTATACTGAAGATGATCAAAGTATCTGTTTCATTCATCTCCCACAGGACTATCACTCATTTTAATTCTTTTATTCAACTATCTATAAAAAGTCTTTTTCTTTAAAATTCACCTATCTTTCTCTCATTCTAGTTTTCTGGTCACTTTTTTTTTGTCATTCTTTGTTGTTCTTTATATCCTTTGCAATCTTTTGCCTGCTACTTGTCTTTACCTGAGTATGTGCTTCTCTATGTCTGATACTGTCTAACTCTTTTCATTAAAAGCCAGGCAATTGACTTGGAATTTTCCTTTTTCATTGCCATGTGTCTATTCTGTGCATTTTGAAAATTCCTTTAAATCTTTGCCAGTGAACTTCCATTTATCTGCTCTTGCTCCTAACTTGCAAGCAAAAACTGAAGTGGGAGAATCCATTAAAGAAATCATGCAACGCTGGTCTGAGGAATGGGATGATCTCCTTTGTGACTGTTTCAAGTTAGTGGACTGATTAATATTTAAAGACTCAGCGACCAACCTGAACAAGTATGCCACCACAGTAACTGACTTCATCAATGAGACAGTGTAGACTGTGTGCCAAAAAGCAAATCCATGTGTCTCCCAACCAAAAACCATGGATGAACAGAGATAGCACATTCATTTCTTTCTGAAGTCCAGGTCTGAGGCATTCAAGTCACGTGACCCTGACCTATTTAAGAAATTCAGGTATAATCTATGGAGATACATCAAAGATATTAAGAGTTAACACTAAACCAAGTTAGACTCCCAGGCAAGCCACATGGACTCCCACCATCTATGGCAAGGTCTGCAAGACATAACAGGTTATAAGATGAAGGTATGTAGAATCACCAGCACCAATGCATGTCCCCGATGAGCTCAATGTATTCTATTCCCATTTTGAGCAAGAGATCAGCGAGCACTTGCCTTCCATTCCAGAAGCCTCGGATGAACCTGTGTCCGAAGTCACTGTCACAGAACTTAGATCAACTTTCTTGAAAGTCAACCCGTGGAAAGTGATTGGCCCGGATGGGGTACATGGACAAGTGCCCACATCCTGAGTGGACCAGCTGGCAGGGGTATTCGTGGACATCTTTAACCTCTCTTTACACCAGTCAGGGCTCAGTATCTGCTTTAAGAAGATGAATATCATCCCAGTACCAAAGAAAACGGGCAGCATGCCTTAATGATGTTGTAGATAAAATAATATCTCTGAGACTGTTAGTCAAAATACAGTTGTTTTTATTTCAAAGCTCTGGCTTTTATTCCAGAGCTTTAGGAGAACTGGTTTTAAAAATGGATTGCCAGACTTCTCATGGAACACAGATACAATTTATACATGATGTATTTATACATCATGAGTCTTAGTAACAAGTATGACATAAACTCCCAGGCAAAATCTTTGATCTTCCTTCTTCATTAACCACGACTGCTTCGGCATCTCTGTCCTTGAAATTACTTGTGTGATTAACAGGCACGGTTTGCAATGTCTGCAAAATAACATTCACATCTGACCATTTTGTTTTTACGTTCACATCTGTTCATTTATATTCACATCCGACCGTTTGTCTTTACATTCATATCTGACCATTTATCTTTGAGAGTTAAAGAATGAACGACATGAACAAGTAGTTTACATTAACGCCAGGAGCAATATAAGCCTGGGAAGATCAGCCATGATGAAGGGTTATGTTTGTGATATATTCTAGGTACAAAATTCATTAACCCTTTCCCTCCTTCAAGATACAAAATGTATTAACTCTTTCCCTACTTCAATGTCCGGGGCTCTGATATCCATTGCTTTGAAATGCTTTCAAAGGTTAGTCATGGCGTGAAGCAATTCCAGCCTCCCGGACCACCTCAATCCATCACAGTTTCCATGTCACTGCAACAGCTGCACGGCAGACGTAATTTCCCTGGTCCTATACTCAATCCTAGAACACAGAGATAACAATGGCACCTATATCAGACTCCTATTTATTAACTGCAGCTGAAACTTCAACACCATTATTCCTACAAAATTCATCTTCAAACTTCGTGTCCTGGTCCTTGGTGCCCTCTGCAACTGGATCCTAGGCTTCCTGACCCACAGTAAGGAAAGGCAACAACATCTCAATATTCATCCTCAACACCGGTGCCCCAACAGGCTATGTCTTCAGCTCCTTACTATTACTCCTTATATGTCTATGACCATGTGTCCAAATGTCCCTCCAACTTGATTTTCAAGTTAGCTAACGACACTGCCGTAGTCGGTTGGATCTCGACTAATGATGAAACGGCGTGCAGGAAAGAGAGAGAGAATCTGGTGGATTGGTGTGACAACAATGATCAATGTCTCAATGTTAGCAAAACAATGGAGATAGTGATTGACTTCAGGAAGCATGGTGGAGGACATTCCTCTGTCTACACTGATAAGGATGAAGTGGAAATGGTCGAGAGCTTTAAGTTTCTAGATATCCAGATCACCAACAATCTGTCCTGGTCCCTCCAAACTGATGCTATAATTGAAAAAAAGCCCACCAATGCCTCTATTTTCTCAGGAGGCTAAGGAAATCTGACCTTTTTATTCTGACTGTCATTGACTTTTATAGATGCACTACAGAAAGCATTCCTTCTGGATGTATCACAGCTTGGAATGGTTCCTGCTCTCCAAGACAGCAAGAAACTACGAAGAATTGTAAACAAAGCCCAGTCCATCACGTTAACCAGCCTCCCTTCCATTGACTCTGTCTATACTTCTACTGCTTGGAAAAGCAGCCAGCATAATCAAGGACCCTATACACTGTGGGCACGTTCTCTTCCACCACCTTCTGTTGGGAACAAAAATCTAAGGTCATGTACCAACTGACAAAAGAACAGCCTCTTTGCTGCCATCAGACTTTTTGAATGGACCCATCTCATGTTAAGTTGGTCTTTCTCTATACCCTAGCTATGACTGTAACACTACAATCTGCACTCTCTCCTTTCCTTCTCTATGTATGGTTTGCTTTGTCTTTATAGCGTGCAGGGAATGGTGCTTTCACTGTACTATACCAATACATGTGACAATAAATCAAATCAAGCACATTTACCACTTTACTTCAACTAGTTTGCTTTAGCTAGCTCCATTTTCGTGCTTTCTAAATTGCCCTTATTTAAGTTTAAAAGTTTAAAAACTCTTCTCTGCCTTAAACTGAATGTAAAATTCAATCATGTTATGATAACAGCAACCTTGATGCGCCTTCACTGAGGTTATCAATTAATCCCATTTTATTCCACAATCGTAGGTCCACTTTTGCCGGTTAACCCTAGAAAATGCTGTTTTAAGGAACCATCTCAAAAACCTTCTGTGAACCCCTCCCCTATGCTGCCTTCACCCATTTTTGTTTCAATCTATATGAAGATTTAAATCCCCCGTGACTGTTGTAGTATCTTCTGACAAGTTCCCCATTATCTCTTCTTTTGTACTCTGTCCAACTGTGTAGTTACAATTAGGGGGCCTCTCTACCATTCCCATAAGTGACTTCTTGCCTTTATCATTTCTCATCTCAATCCACACTGCTTCTGCATTCTGGTTTCTTAAAACTTGGGTCATCTTCTAATGTGTTGAGGTGATTATTTGTTAACAGAGCCATACCTCCTTTTATTAACTTCCTGTCCTTTCTTTCTTTCAGTTTGCAAATGGCTGAGGAAATGATTACCTTGGAGGTTCTGTTTCTTTCTTTGGTGCCAACTTCTCATGCTGACTATGCAGAACCACCTTCCATGTTCTGCCTATGTGAGGCATTAGTACCTACATGGAATATAACTTCCCTACCAATGTCCTGAGCGGATATTCTGAACCCTAGTACCTGAAGACAATATAACCATCTGGACTCTCGCTGCTTGCCACAGAGTACAGTGTCAATGCCCCTCATTATACTATCCTGTACTACCGCTAAATACATATGTGCTCCATCCACTCAATGGACAGAATACTAACCACTCTATCAGGCTTTCTGTACCATGCTGAAGCTTGACACATCACCTTTCCTGTCATCGTTAATCTGTTTTAAATACTCAAATTATTTATGTATTTATGGCAATTTTAATTTATTTACCACTAAATTGTGTACAGCTTAAAACTTTGGGGATAGAATTTACTCACTTACCAGATTTTCACCAATAGTTAGCTGTTTTCCCTGTAATAGAATTAGGACGAATCATAAAGGTGGAAAAAGCAAAGAGAAACAAACTCCTCCCCCTGCCCTCATTCAACAAAGCCCTCATCTGTCAAACTCCAAGCTTACACTCAGCCTCTTTGCTTCACTCCGCATTTTGATGTTGACTGTAAATTAATGCTATTCATCATTGTTCAATATTTTTAATGCAAGAACAACTATGTACCTTGGTTATAATCTGCAAGCTTTTCCTCCATCTTTAGTAAACATCCTGTTTCAGTTAGCGTACAGACTAGTAGTCGTAAAATGGACAGCTTTGTTTTGTTAAGAATTGACCTTCATTATAGCAGCACTGGTTTTCTTGTAGCTACATAATCACTTCTGGGATCTAGAAACATACTTGGAATCCTTCCATTCTGATAAACAGTCCAATTTACATATCGTCTTTCACACTATAACAATTCTCACTGAGGCCTGGCTGCAGATTCTGCTGAATTATTGCTGATGGAAGCAACTGATATTCAACCATGTTTGAATAAGGTCATGGTTGCTTGTATCTTTATGATTTAAGAACAAAGAGCTATGAGGATTTGACATTCGAAGTGCTGCTTCAAGATTATCCACATGGACACTAAATATCTTTACTGTATAAATACTTCAGATATTACTTTCCAAAGTAAATATCTAACTTAATTTCAAAAATACTACTTTTAAACGTGAATGGCTTCAAGTCACTTCAATGTTGAATAGAATAGGAAGTATTTTAAATTTAGACAAATTGTGAGTTCTAATTATTTAAACTCGATGGATCAAATTGCGACCGACAATTAGTTGTGGGCAAGTATTGTAAGGTTTCTGACATCACAGATGCTGTATAAGATAACTGTCAAGACCAAAACTGAAAATCAGAATTAGTCTACTTAGGTTTCAGTGTTGTGATGAAATAGAATGGAAAGAGAACTGCTAAGTTGCTCCCCTCTTTACTTGGAAGGTTTAGCCTTGTTCCTTTTCTCTATCTTCATAGGCATGTATGTCTTATACAAAAATAGAGCACCCAAAATTACATACTTCTGGGACAGATAGTCTTTATTACCTGGAATTGCACTAGCACTGAAATTAATATTTGCATTATTCATTTGTGTGGTAGGCAGAATTTGTTAACGGCTTGGTAGCAACACCCTGCTAATGGAAAATAAACATGTTGCTACTTCATAGTAGCAGCGTGAAATTGCTGGCTTCACCTATTGCTCAAATTTCTGTGATACCTTAAATGTATGGTCTTGTGTTTAATTGTATTTAAATTTGATATGTTGTCCATTTGCTTGGTTCAAAATCTCTTCTGTGCCAAAATTTAGTATTATAAACTTTTATGTGTCACAATCAAAGCTGTCAAATGTAACTGTGCATTGAACACTAAAGCACAATTGTTCAGTTACAAATTACGGTCAACTGTGAAGTTCAGTTTTGCATTCATTCAACAATTATGCTTTACAGCAGAGTTCTTCAGCTTTTTTCATCTATCCGCTAACTTTGTTGCACTTGGATTTTCTGCAGCTGCAGTCATATGCTTAGGATGGAATATAATGGGTGTGAACTTAAGAATTTTTTTAATTTACAGATTGTTCTGGGAATATTTTTCATATTGGTGGCCCTTTTGTTCATTGTCGCCCTCTTTCTGTCAAAGTAAGTTTTTCTCAATTATTTCATGATACCCATCAGCTTTTCTAAGAAAAGAAACAAAATAAAGTTAATTTGTCATGTTGCTATACATTGATAGATGGTCTTTTCCGTCTACAACAACCTAAAAATGTTTCAACTTTATGATGAATTGAGATTTGTTTATTTTATAATGAGTTTGAAGGACATGTCAGATTTGTCAAAATGTGACCACTACTAATGTGAGGAAATGGTATTATTCAGCATTAATTAAATGTTCAATTTCCACTGCATTTCCTTGTGTTAATGCATCAGTATTATTTATTGAGATTCATGTCTAATTTTTTGTGAGAGGTGTTATTCAGGGGAGGGGATAATTTAAACAGCACTTTTTTATGCTTTCGCTCCACACCAGAACAGAGAGGTGTTTCTGATTTGTTGCTGTCTTTAGAAGCAGTGATATATTTCCCAATCCCTCAGTTTTGATGTGATCCAATTTTCTATTAATAACCCCATAGCAAGTGCAAGTTAAGGTGACCTCAAAGGGCTATTTTGTTGCACACGTTCAAAAACACAGTGTCTCAGGGAGTGTCACAATGTCACCCTCGTACTTCGATAATGAATAGAGAGACAGAGAAAAGAAGGATTTACAGTACAGACTCTATAAAGTAAAAAAAAAAATTCATGAGAGTTCTAGGGTCTAAAATTAAGTCCAGTGCGATATTCCTTCGTGGAGGTTGGTGGGCTGAAAACCGATGTCATAGAATTCATTTTCCCAGTGGTGTTGACTTCGGAGATAGGCACACAGGAATGAATCAGTCTTGTGGGCGATGGTACTGAAATTCCTGCAGAAGCAGTGTAGATGGGACTGGATATGCAACCTGGGAATAACTCCTTTTCTTTGAGGCTGCCAATTAGATGATAAACAGAGTCAGCTTTGCAGTTCACCCAGGCACTATTACTGCCTGCACAAGCCAGAGGCCCATGTCACATGACTCTGCCTCTTAATACTGTCTTTAACAAAGGATTTTTATTCCTCATCTGTGTCCCTGAGATTGTTAAATATCTGAACCGTAAGAGTTGAAAGGAAAGTTGTCATAGCAAATGAACAGACTCCCATTGGCCAGCCTATGTTGTGAAATTCAGACAACGTTTGTTAAGTCCTCTTTGAATTTGGCTTGTGTAGCCCATAATGCCTCCCCATAGACCACAATATGAGAATTTCCCTGATACTGCCAGGCAGCTTCTTTTGTTTGGCAGTCACAGACAGACATAGGGATTCAACCATTTTCATGATCTGTGTTCAGTCGTTTAAAATTTTAGAAATAAAGGTTAGGATGTTCAAACATATATTTCTTGAAAACATACAGTGAGAGATCTTAGTCCCTTGCAAAGGGCACAGAACAGACCATAAGTAGTTGTGGAGCAAGGAGGAGGAAAAGTGTGGTGGGAGGAAGATGACATAACTGGTAAAGGAGGAGAGTGGAAGGAGGTGTCACAAAAAGTAAAGAAAAAGTCATTCAGATGTGAAGAATATTGAGAAATCAGAGGACAAAGACACTCTGTGAAGGGGAATTGCACAGTAAAATGTAAAGACTTGTATTCGAACCATTGTCTTGTAAATTGAGTTTGTGGCTCTATGTGAACACATTCCTTACCCACCTGATGAAGGAATGAGACCTCGAAAGTTTATGCAGGCAAATAAACATGTTGAACTTTAACCTGTTGTTGTGAGACTTCAGGTTAATACCAGCATCTCCACATTAAGAGGGATTACATCCAGTGAGATGGCACAGGGAATAAGGAGTTTCTATAAAGTATGGAAATAGAACATAGAAAAACTTGAGCACAAACATGCCCGTTGGCCCACAAGTTGCACTGAACATATCTCTAATTACTCGGCATACCTATAATCCTCAATACTATGAAGTCCCATGTACTCATCCAGATGTGTCTTAAAAGACCCTATTGAATCTGCCTGTACCCCCACCCAGGCAGCCGGTTCCATGCACCCACCATCCTCTGAGTGACAAACTTATCCCTGACATCTCCTGTGTACCTACTCCCCAGCACCCTAAACCTGTGTCCTCTTGTGGCAGCTATTTCAGCCCTGGGAGAAAGTGGTGGATTCTCAGAAACTATCAGGTCACCACTCCATTGGTGACTGACCTCCATGCAGAAAAAGACCCATCTACAACCACTCTTTGCCTTCTGTGGACAAGCCAGTTCTGGATCCAGAAAGCAATGCCCTCTTCGATCCATGCCCCCTCACTTTCTCAATAAGCTTTACATGGGGGACCATATTGAATGCCTTGCTGAAGTCCATATAAACCATATCTACTGCTCTTCCTTCGTCAACGTTGGAAAGAAGTACAGGGATAATCTCTGAGGGCAGTAGATAGCAAAGGTTTTATAGGCTGAGTGTTTTGCAGTGGAAAATGAGAGGAGTTATTGGGTCAAAATGTGAGGACCTAGAATGATCTAGATTATTGAGGGTGGACATGATCTGAAAGTATATCCACGAGTGTTGGTTGACACTTGTTGATTTGTCTTCTATTTTGCACACCCGTCATCCCTCATGTTATCTTCAGCTTATTTTACCTATGACAGACCTACTTCCTGCCTTCTTGACCCTGTTTCCACAATACATCTGGCAAATCAACTTCCCTTTCCATCTCAAACCCATGTTTTGACTTGCTGAGTAGTTCCTTCTCTGCAGGTACTGTCACCTTGCATTTCAGAGCTACGAGCAATGCTTCTGTCCACGTAAAAACCTACCCATAGTTTCCCTGCCCTTCTGAATGATCCCACTTTCAACCTCCTTTTCCTCTCCCATATTGTTGTGTTCCAAATGTGTCATACTTCTCTATTTTTGTGCCCCTTCAATCTGTTTCTGTCTCCATAAGTCTGAAAAGGCCCTCAATGAAATCCCACTGTATAATATCCCGCTTTGTTTTCCTCAAGCTTGCTGCTGACTGTTTTCTGCATGGCCCATTGCCTGTAGTTTGTATTGCAGGGTTAATTTCCTTTGACTACAAAATATCAATAACTTATTTGTCTTTTTTTGTTTAGCTAGAGATATGTATTTTCGAGACTTCCTGTTTAATTATGCCCTTTTCCTGGTTTCACTATTTAGTAATACGTTGTTTAGTTCTTAATATGCTCCCTGCTTCTGTAAATTTTAATAGATGAAACACACATCTGCCAGTTAAGCCCACCACCACTTTGGCTTCATCCTTTTTCCAACAAAAATGTGGTCAGTTTTTAGCACCTAATCATTTAGAAAACAATATCAGTCTAAATCCGAAAAAAGGGAAATTTAGCTGCTTGTTAGGTTTGTAAATAGAAATCTATATGATAGCAATTAAATGCACTACTGCTAAATCTTTCAGTTTCACTTTATTCTTTAATTTGTATATCAATCTTTGTCTATCTGTCAATCAATAGAAATAGTAAAGGGGACTATGTTTAATTACTGTCAAATAATGCAAACGTTTTGGGTTAATTTTGGTGTCCCTTTGTTGATTGCTGTTTTACTAACTCATTAGCTTCTGAGATTTACTGAGAGATCATATACTCGTGTTGTGTTTTCAAGAAAAATAAGCCAACTTTCAATGACTTGTAGATGTTTAGAGGTTAAACTTTTTTTTCAAATATCTTACAGCCTCGATAAAGCACTCCATTCAATGGGTTTTGATTCTGGATTCATAATATTTGAAACTAACTTGGCAAATCCTTTGAATGAGTTGCTGCTTGTTCTACAGACAGTAAGTATGAAACATATTACAGGACTGCAAAGTACATTGCACAGTAAAAAGCTGCAGTAAATACTGTTCATTTTCTTGTTATTGATGTCTTTCCATTAAGCTATTAGATCCTTATTAATGTCTTGGAACATGCGCGCGCACGCGCACGCACACAGCCTTATCTTGGGTTATCTCCTACAACTTGGCTTATATTCAACTATTGTTTTCTTTCCCAATATACTTGCTTTATGTATATCCACAAGATATTCCCCTTCAGTTCCCACTGTAGTTCGTTTTCATACTCCCTTCTCTTTCTTTCCTTACTGTGATGACCACCTGAAAATTTAGACAGTTTCCTTCTGTCTCAGCTCCAAGTTATTGATATAATTGTAAGATATAATAGCTCTTTTCCAGTGTCACCCTGGTAATGAGCTCTCAAACCTTAGTGCAGCTCGATTCAAAACTACATTTCTCTCTTGTTTTACTATTTTCTGGATTTCAGATCACATCTCATTTCTGTAGTTCCCTGGCTTTTTGATCACTTTTATGCCAATGTATCAAATCCTATTGAAATTTGATGTAGAATACTGATCGGGCATGGCACTGCACTGTATAAAAAGAACTTGCAAATAATTTGAATTAAGCAAGACTCTGCACAGTAAAATTCTAGAAACTGAATTAATCAAGTATTAATTGAGTAGGTTCTGTAGCGCTACCACTGTAATTCTGTGCCATCATGATCATGAACTCCAGTTAAGAAAAATCTCCCTCCCAATAAGTCCATGCTGGCTGCTTCTAATCAACCTATATCTATCAAAGCATTTCATTTCTCAGAATATTTTCTAAAACTTGGTGAACGGGAGGTATTTGGGTTTAGTTTCCTATAGTTTCTTATCCCTCTTTTTAAAAAAAAAAATTAATGTGCTGGATTCAAATCATGGGCTCTCCACCTTTTCTATCTATTCTTCAAAGTATATGATTGTAAGGAAATGGTGGATCTTTGCTTCCAATTATATAAATTCTCTGATTTTTAGTGTCTCTAATGGTTACACCTTGTATATTAAAACAAAAAAAAATCAAAGGTATAAGTGAATCATTGATGTCTTTTAAAATCCTTCCAAAAACTTGGACCAACTTGTACATCTGAGTATAAAAGTGAACTGCCACGTCACCATCTTTGTCGTTCATCACATGGACCTGTTCTGTGTGGGCATGTCTTATTCCTGTGCATCTTTGCAATATAGTTCATATTGTCTGCTTGATCTCTTGCAACTGGTTATAAGGTATCTCCAAGTAAAGCATGCATTTATGGGGTGAAAACTTGAGACTGATTACCAATGGAGTGAACATGTGGTGACTGGAAAGGACTTGTACAGCAAGCATATGCAAAAATGTGACTTCTAGTGTGTGACAAAGCTGGTGTTGTATCATGAGCTACGATCTATGGTATTTAAGAATGCCATCTCATCTTGATTATCAAACGTAGAAGCAGGAGTAGGCCACTGAGCCCTTTGAGCCTGCTGCGCCATTCATTATGATGATGGCTGATCATCAAATTTAATATCCTGAGCTCCCATCCCTCCCTATCCCTTGATTGCTTTAGTCCTAAATGTTATATTTAGTTTCTTCTTAGAATCAGACAGCGTTATGGCCTCAGCTATTTTTTGTGATAGTAAATTCTGCACATTGACCACTCTCAGGGTGAAGAAATTTCTGCTCACCTCTGTTCAAAAAGGTTTGCCCTTTATCCTAAACTATAATCCCTGGTTCTGGACTCGTCCACCAACAAGAACCTTCTTTCAGAATCTATCCTGCTTAAATCTGGGAGAAGTTCATAAGTTTCTATGAGCTCTCCTCTCACTCTTCTAAAATCCATTGAATATAGTCTTAACTGACTTAGTGTCTCCTTGTATAACAGACCTGCCATCCCAGGAATCAGTCTGGTAAACCTTCAGTGTACTCACTCCATAGCAAGGATAATCCCCCTCAGATAAGAATATCAAAACTGCACACAATATTCCAGTTATGGCCTCACTAAAACCCTATACAATTGCAGCAAAACATCCCTATTCCTATACTCAAATCCTCAGAAAAATTTCAAACATTTAGTAGTTTCTGAATGGCTCACATTCATATTGTGAAAATACTTCTGGTACTGTAGATTTGTATTTAATGCGTTATTTAATTCCAGGTTGCCTGACTGCTTTTTTTTTTTACTCCTTGCATCTCTTCTGATATATTGGTCCCTTTTGACCAGGAGTGGGGACTTTATTTGTGCTCTTCACTTGGAGTCATGAAAATCAAAGCATGGCCAATCTCCTAACCAGCACATCTTTTAGATTGTAGGAGGAAACCGGAGCACCCGGAGGAAACCCGTGCAGACACGGGGAGAATGTCTGTATGGATTCTGCACAATGACCCAAGCCAGAAATTAAATCCAGGTCTCTGTCGCTGTGAGGCAATAACAGTAGCCACTGTGCTACCGTGCTGCCCAGCTTTACATGTATCTTATTTTTAAGAAGCAACGTAGATACGCAACAAAGTCAAATCCTCCTCTGTGCACCACCCCCACACACAACTACAGCTCACCACCTTATTGCAGATAGAGACTGACATGTGTTTGTAATGTCTTGATTGCCACAGCAGGGTGTATGGGATAATGGCGGATGGGAGTTTCCTATTACATGACTGTTCAGATTGAGCATATAAATGAAGATGGATTTGTACTCTTGGCTGAGTTATCAGTTTTAGACTTCAGTTCTGTAAATGTTTACTTTATCAGCTCTTAAGGAGGCAATGAGTTCTCATCAATATTAAATTAATCTTCTTGCATGTGGCATTTCAGTATCTGTTTATGATCTTTAATAATTTGAAATATGGATAGTTTTCACACAGCACAACAATGAAAAACACTAGCAATGGAAATATGACTGGATAGAAAAATGTTTTCCAATTTTTGCAATCAGAACACTGTCTGTATACAGACAAAAAGATACTTTAGCAGGAAGTATTGAAGAGAGCCCAATGCCTCATTAAGAGCTAATAAACTGAACATTTACAGAGCTAAAGTCTGAAACTGATAACTCAGCCAGGAACACGATATAGATATATTTTTAATAACATATATACCTTATTAAAGATCATTCAGTCAAATGTTTATGAACATCCCAATTAAGTTAAAAATCTAAATTGTGAAACATTAAATAATGTGGATTCTAAATTGTTGTTATTGTGCTTCTTTTCCTGCAGTTTGATTGTAAGCATCTTTTTTGACTTCATAAACATAGAAATCATATTCTTTATTTTCTTCCTCCCCAGGTTTTCCCATTGGATTATATCCTAATTGCTATCATCACAGTATACCTGGTCTTCACCTCCATGGCAGGAATCCGAAATATGGGCATCTGGTTTTTCTGGATAAGGGTAATTTCTGTCATTGTTTGTGCAGATATGTTTGTACCTAGATTGAGAAAGAAAAGGGAAATAATGAAGAGAACAAACTGGAACCTATTAGTAAATTCCAAGGAACAACTGATCTTGCTATATTGCCCAATTTATGATTATGGAGCACTATAAAATAGTGTTGTATGAGTCATGCTTCTTATGTTCCCTCATTACAACTACCTAATGTAGAGCATTTTTGACAAAATGGTAATTGTAAAATTGCGGAGCGTCATAAACAAAACTGGAAGTCATCATTTTAAGTTTTATGGCCTTTGATTTGCGGAGAAGATGAGGCATGGTTATAGCCACAGTAAATTTAGATTGCTTCATCTATTTCATTTCTTCAGCGAATCTGTTCTATGATTGAACATTTTCTCTAAAAATCAAACACGGGGTGGCATGTGATGCAGTGATTAGCACTGCTGCCTCACTGTACCAGGGACCAAGGTTTGATTCCCAGTGCAGGTCACTGTCTGTGCAGAGTCTGCACAGTTCTTCCTGTATCTGTGTGGGTTTCCTCTGGATGCTCTGGTTTCCTCCCAGTCCCAGAGACAGGCAGGTTAGGCGCATTGGCAGTGCGAAATTCTTTTGCTCACTGTACCCGAACAAGCACCGAGGGGATTTTCACAGTGACTTCGTTGCAGTGTTAATGTAAGTCTACTTGTGACTCTAATAAATAAACCTTAAAGGAAAAGGGAGACTAGGTGAAATGAATTAAAGCTGCTCTTCTTAAAACTTTGAAAATTAAGATTAGTTTCAGTTAATGCTTAGTTAATTAGCTTGCTAAAAAGTTTAAAGACCTTTATATTGTACTTAGTCTCAGCCTAATAGTGCAGAAGATTTTTTCAGTCAGGAGCCCAGCATGCTTGGAGTTCCACCCTGGCATTTTATGGTTAGATTGAAATTGTTAATTCTTCACTTTGTGCTTGAGCTTTAATGAAAGAACTCAATTTGCCATGTCACCTTGGTTTGATCATTGTTTTATTTATGTGCACAGAGTATATTTTTAGATAATGTTCTCAAATGTTTGTTGTGTGTGATAATAAAGAATTCTCTATTAACAATGGCAGTGAGGAACACAGAACCTATTAATAGTAAGTTCATACAGTAGATTAAATCTCTTTTTTTCTCATCTCTTGCAACTAGCTGTACAAGATCAGACCTGGCCGAACGCGGCCCCAAGCTCTTCTTTTTCTTTGTATGATCCTGCTGCTGATGGTGCTGCACACAAGTTATATGATTTACAGTCTTGCACCCCAGTACGTTATGTACGGAAGTCAAAAATATCAAGAGCATGTGAGTCTAAGTATATATTCATCCTTTTTCTAAGTTGTTTGTTAATTCCTTTTTATGTCATTTCACATTATTGTGCCTGTCCATGACATCTGTCAAACAGCAAGGTAAATATACTTGAGGTAGGCCGTTCATTTGTTCATCCAAAAAGCCAAAAAAACAATTGTAGTCGCTATCACAATACCGACTTGAAAGAATCTGAAGTTCTGCCTTTACTGCCTAAAAAAATTCCAAATGTGGATCAGCCAAGTTCTCCCTCACTAGTTCTCAGTTGGCTTTTCACCAATGTTAACACATGCAAGACTTTAGGTTGCTTTGCCATAGTATGTTCAATGTTAAGATGTAACCAAAATGTTTCCCCCAACCAGATTTTGCAACCCACAATTTGCTATTTAAAAATTACATTGCAAGGAGTGCGCTCTTGAGCTGAGCAAGACTTGAGCAACGTTAAAAGTGATTAGTGGTAACATTCATTTGTGACTGAAGCTGTATTGGATTTGGTACTGGGAAATGAACCAGACCAGGTGTTAGACTTGGAGGTGGGTGAGCACTTTGGTGATAGTGACCACAATTCGGTCACGTTTACCTTAGTGATGGAAAGGGACGGGCACATACCGAATAACAGTAGTTATAGCTGGGGGAAGGGTAATTATGAGGCTATTAGGAGAGATTTAGGATGCATAGGGTGGAGCAGGAAATTGCAGGGGCTGGGGACATCTGAAATGTGGAGCATATTAAGGAACAGCTTCTGCATGTCCATAATAAATATGTACCTACCAGGCAGGGAGGAAGTTGTCGAGTGAGGGAACCATGGTGTACTAGGGAAGTTGAATCTCTGGTGAAGAGAAAGAAGGAGGCTTATATAATGATGAGACGTGAAGGCTCAGTTAGGGCAATGGAGAGCTATAAATCAGCCAGGAAGGAGCTAAAGAGGGAGTTGAGAAGAGCTAGAAGAGGACACGAGAAGACTTTGGCGGAGAGGATTAAGGAGAATCCTAAAGCTTTTTACAGGTATATAAATAATAAAAGATTGGTTAGGGCAAGATTAGGGCCAGTCAGAGATAGCAGTGGAAAGTTGTGCGTGGAGCCTGAGGAGATAGGAGAGACACTGAATGAGTATTTTTCGTCAGTATTCACGCAGGAGAAAGACAATGTTGTCGGGGAGAATACTGCGATACCAGGCTGTAGACTGGGCAGGATTGAGGTTCATAAGGAGGAGGTGTTAGCGAATCTTGAGGGTATGAAAATTGATAAGTCCCCTGGGCCAGATGGGATTTACCCTAGGATTCTCTGGAGGCTAGAGAGGAGATTGCAGAGCCTTTGGCTTTGATCTTCATGTCGTCGTTAGCTACAGGTATAGTGCCGGAAGACTGGAGGATGGCAAATGTTGTCCCTTTGTTCAAAAAAGGGGAGTAGGGACCATCCTGGAAATTATAGACCAGTGAGCCTGACTTCTGTTGTGGGCAAGGTCTTGGAAAGAATTATAAGGGATAGGATTTATAAGCATCTAGAGAGAAATAAATTGATTAGGGATAGTCAGCATGGTTTTGTGAAGGGTAGATGGTGCCTCACAAACCTTATTGAGTTTTTTTGAGGGGGTGACCAAAGAGGTAGATAAGGGTAAGGCAGTTGATGTAGTGTATATGGATTTTAGCAAAGCGTTTGATAAGGTTCCCCATGGTAGGCTACTGCAGGAAGTGCAGATGCATGGGATTGAAGGTGATTAGCAGTTTGGATTAGGAATTGGCTAGCTGATAGAAGACAGAGGGTGGTGGTTGATGGGAAATATTCAACCTGGAGTGCAGTTACAAGTGGTGTACCTCAAGGATCTGTCTTGGGGCCACTGCTGTTTGTCATTTTTATAAATGACC
This sequence comes from Sphyrna mokarran, assembly GCA_024679065.1. Taxonomy (NCBI): domain Eukaryota; kingdom Metazoa; phylum Chordata; class Chondrichthyes; order Carcharhiniformes; family Carcharhinidae; genus Sphyrna; species Sphyrna mokarran. The sequence goes on along the minus strand of JAGIQG010000005.1, from coordinate 116,834,957 downwards.
TAGATGAGGGTGTAGAGGGTTGGATTAGTAAATTTGCTGACGATAACAAAGTGGGGGGAGTTGTAGACAGCGAGGATGGATGTTACAGTTTGCAGAGGGACATAGGTTGCAGAGTTGGGCCGTGAGGTGGCAAATAGAATTCAATACGGATAAGTGTGAGGTGATTCACTTTGGTAGGAATAACAGGCATATGAAATATAGGGCTAATGGAAGGACCCTTAATAGTGTTGTCAAGCAGAGGGATCTTGGGGTACAAGCACATAGCTCTTTGAAAGTTGGCACCCAGGTTGATAAAGTTGTTAAGAAGGCGTACGGTGTGTTAGCTTTTATTGGTAGAGGGATTGAATTTAGGAGCCGTGAGGTTACGTTACAACTGTACAAAACTCTGGTGCGGCCATACTTGGAGTATTGCGTACAGTTCTGTTCGCCGCATTATGAGAAAGATGTGGAAGCATTGGAAAGGGTGCAGAGGAGGTTTACCAGGATGTTGCCTGGTATGGTGGGAAGACCTTATGAGGAAAGGCTGAGGGACCTGAGGTTATTTTCATTAGAGAGAAGGTTACGCGGTGACCTAATTGAAGCGTATAAGATGATCAAAGGACTGGATAGGGTGGATAGCGAGAGCCTTTTTCCTCGGATGGTGATGACCAACACGAGGGGACATAACTTTAAATTAAGAGGTGGTAGTTATAGGACGGATGTCAGAGGCAGGTTCTTTACACAGAGGGTGGTGAGGGCGTGGAATGCCCTGCCTGCTGCAGTTGTGGACTTGCCTACTTTGAGGGCATTCAAATGTTCGGTGGATAGGCATATGGATGATATTGAAATAGTTTAGGTTAGAGGGTCCACTGGCCGGTGCAACATCGAGGGCCAAAGGGCCAAAGGAACATTACTGCGCTGTAATGTTCTATGTTCTATGAAGTATATTGGATTGCTACAACTGTACTTCTGTATAGGTGTAACTCTGTAGAGACTTTAAAATGTTACAATTAAAGCAGAGAATAATGAAAATGTGCAAGTGGTCTGCCAGTATCTGAATTAAGGGTTAGCATTCTTAAGTTTCATTAAAATTGGCATGTGTGCTCTGACGAAATGCCTTTTTAGGAGTGATCAAAACAATTTGAGAAGGGAAGAATAGCTAAATGCAAAAGGCAATACTGCGAAATGTTGAAACAGAAATTGCTGCATGTTTGCCTTTCTTTGATAATGAAAAGTTTTATAAATGACTTGTCTACCCTGACCATGTCAGTTCTGATTTACCCCCATCATGGCTCCCCATCTCCCCCACTAACTGGTTACCTTCCTCTTTCAGATGCTGGCTAATCTGATGTGCAGTTATCTTACATTTTCTTATTTTGAGCTTTATAATTTTTTATCATTGGCACACTTTTTTACAATCTATTTTTAATGAACTTTGTTCTTGAAGTGAATCAAAATATCTCTATATAACACTGTTTGTTGTAAAGTGAATATTTAGGTAGGAGATGAATGATGAATGAATGAATTTGAATCTACTTGATGTGCTGTCAAGCATGACTGCACAACTTTGATCAAAAGCAAGCAACAAACATATTGGTGAACTTGTGGAAAAGCATGAACTGCATTTGCAACATACATGGTAGTGAGTTTGTCCACACGCTTATGGGCTGCCAAAGACACACTAAAGTGATGTCAGTTGTGTCCTATTTTATCATTGATGCAGCATGAATTGGTTGATTAAGAATTGGTTATAGTAATTCAGTGAGTTTTTGAAATATGCAGTGAAGGCTTCCTTCACATTGTGAGGACTAAACATGGCTTACTTATTGATAGTAATGCCTTGCCTATATGTTTGTTCAACATCAGAAACCTATTTTGTGAAGTGTCACTGAGGGAAACGTTTGACATCTGCATTATATCACAGCGAAATAGACATGATGCCAGTTTCTGAATCTGTATTCATTGCACTTAGCGACCTGCACAGAACACATAATGACACTATGTATGCCCAGAGAGATGATACATCCATTGGTTTAGTGCACTCACTAACAGTTTTGATTATTTACATACTTTTGATGCAATTAACCTCCTACACTACATAGATTTCCATTATGTAGATGATATATTTGCAATCTTTGAATCTGTATCTACATGTAAAGATTTCCTTACACACTTTAATATACTCCACCACAAACTCAGGTCACTTTTGTGATGCAGTAATCCAATAAGCTCTCTTTCCTCGTCATGCTAATTGAAAAATCTGCTAATGAGGCTTGTTTCAAGTCTGCTGTTTTCTGAGTTGTGTATGAATTTTAATATGGAGATGCTGCCGTTGGACTGGGTGGGTACAGTAAAAAGTTTTACTATACTAGTATGTGAGGTACTCACCTGATGAAGGAGTAGCGTTCTGAAAGCTCACGATTCCAAATTAACATATTGGACTTTAACCTGGCATTGTGAGATTTAATGTGAATTTTAATGTGTGTGCAATTGCAGGAGTGTCCCAGCAATTAAATGATTGAACTTTTAAAATGATTTATTTGGTTGTTTGTAATCGACAGAGACTGTACTTGACCAGTCCACGCTTGAAAATCCCAAAAAAACACATCCATAGTTAGATTTGATTCTTGTGGAACAATCCTGAGTGTGTTAACAGCTATATCTACAACAAATTTAGATAATCAGTTGAGTTTGTAAATTTATGCATGATGAAAGCAGCACACCTTCATAGACCAGGACCCTAGGGATGGACAATAAACGCTGGCCTGCCAATGACACCCATGTCCCACAAATGAATGAAAAAAAACCCGTCCTCTGGAAACAGAGGAATATGTTCAAGTCCGGGATCTTTTTGCAATTACCCAGGAGCTTGGGGATCCCATTGTTTCATGTTGTTTTCTCCACGGCAACAACACAAATAATTAGAGTCACAATGCTAACCAGTCACCACACTTCTGCAGTATAAATTGTCATGATCATTTTAAATTTGGTATTCTTGCGGTTGTCCAATGTTAGCAAGATGAAAACCTTCAGCAACATGTCCCTCTTTCTAGTAATGTTCAAATGAATGATAGTGTACAAAGATGCAAGCAAGCACCAGTCTGTGTTTCCAGTCAACGTAAATCAATTAGCAAGTATTAGGCAGCATCTTGGAGTTATTTATGATGTTTAAGAAGCTTTCCCAATCTTGTATAGACTGATGTGTAAATCATATTTGATGTATTAAGAGTTTCACACAAAGCAGGCAACCAATGTGATTCAGCACGTTGTGTGCCTGTTCATTACAAAATCAGGCATAGAGGTCACCAAGATTCTGGGTGCAGATCTCCAAGGGGAACTGAAAGAGCTGCGCCCAAATTGTCCATTAATCTAATTATTCTCAATCGTACTTTGGGTTAGGTGCAGCATTGAACATCTTTGCAGTGTTCCATTTGTACAGCACCTAAACTAAACTAGCATTTACGAAGTTACTATTAATGTACATCGTAATATTTGATACCTCTCTCCTTTCATCCTTCCCCAGTCTCTTTCAAAAGTTCGGACAGTGCCTGACAGCCTAACACACATTAGTCAGTAAGATCTCAACACCAGTTTAAAATCCAACAGATTTATTTGGTAGCACAAGCCACAAGCTTTTGGAGCACTGCCCCTTCATCAGGTGAGTGGGAGTTCTATTCAGAAATAGAGACTAACAGCATGGAAACAGGCACTTTGGCCCAACTTATCCATGCCATCCTTTTTTTTAAAAACCCATAAACTAGTCCCAATTGACTGCATTTGGCCCATATCCCTCTGTATCCATTTTTCCCATGTAACTCTTTAAACACTTCTTGAAGACAAATAAGGCATATATGGATACAAACTCAATTTACAAGGTAATGGTTGGAATGCAAGTCTTTACAAATAATCAAGTCTTAAAGATATAGCAAATGTGAGTGAAGAGAGAGTTAAGCTCAGGTTAAAGAGATGAATATTGTCTCCAGCCTGGACAATTAGTGAGATTTTGCAAGTTCAGGCAAGTCGTGGAGGTTATAGATAGTATGACATTAACCCAAGATCCCAGTTTGAGGGCATTCTCATGTGTTATCAGTTTCTGCCCACTGATTCTGCATTGTCATGTGTCATGAAGGCCGCCTTGGAGAACGCTCATTCGAAGATCAGAGGTTGAATGCCCATGATTGCTGAAGTGTGCCCCAACAGGAAGAGAGCACACCTGCTTAGTGATTGTCGATCTGTGTTTGTTTATCCATTGTCGTAGCGTCTGCATGGTCTCCCCAATGTATCATGCCTCGAGGCATCCTTTCCTGCAGTGTATGAGGCAGACAAGATTGGCTGAATTGCAAGGGAATGGTGCTGTCAGGTGAGATGATGGCATTGTGTCGATGATCAGGCACACCTTGCAGAGGTTGCTGTGGCAGGGTTGTATGGTATCATGGTCATTGTTCTCCTGAAAGCTGGGTAGTTCGCTGCAGACAGTGGTTTGAGGTTGTATGGTTGTTTGAAGGCAAGATGTGGGGATGATCTTGACAAGATGCTCGTCTTCATCTATGACGAAGATGTCATGGCTTCTCTGCTTCAGAAAGTACTGAATGATGAAGGGTACTCTGTCCACCATGTCCCATGTTGGCCTTCTGAAGAGGTCGGTGTAGTTTTTCGCAATGGTGCATTGGAACTGCTAATCAATGAGTCAAGCACCACATCCTGCTCTTATGAGAGTACTTTTCAGCATCTCGAGGTGTTTGTTATGATCGTCCTCATCTGAGCAGATCAAAGAACAAAGAACAAAACAGCATGGGAAACAGGCCCTTCGGCCCAACGAGCCCGCGTCACCACCCCAGATCCTGTGTCTATGGAGGCCTTGTCCATAGAGAATGGCTTCTTTAACATATTTAGGGTGGAAGCTGGAGAAGTGGAGCATCGTGAGGTGATCCACGGATGAATGAACACCACTTGACAATCACCAGGCAGGAGTGTTCTCTTCCTGTTGGGGAATGCTTCAGCAGTTACAGGTATTCAGTCTCTGATCTTTGTGAAGACGGCCTTCATGACAAGCAACGCAGAATCGCTGAGCAAAAACTTATAGCCAAGTTCCGCACACAAGGACGGCCTCAACCGGGATCTTGGGTTCATGTCACACTATCTGTAACTGCCACAACTTGCCTGGGCTTGCAAAATCTCACTAACTGTCCTGGTTGGAGATAATACTTATCTCTTTAATGTAAGCTTAATCCCCTTTCCACTAATGTTGTCCCTATCTTTAAGACTTGATTACTTGTAAAGACTCAAATTCCAACCATTATTTTGTAAATTGAGTTTGTGTCTTTATATGCCCTGTTTGTGAACAGAATTCCCATTCACCTGATGAAGGAGCAATGCTCTGATAGCTTGTGGCTTGTACTACCAAGTGAAGCTGTTGAACTTTAACTTGGTGTTGTGAGACCTTTTACTGTGCTTACTCCAGTCCAATACCGGAAACTCCACATATTGGCCAACCAGCATCCTTTCAGTGGCTGCTGGCATTTCCACTGTGCAGCTGTGGAACTTGCAGGATATCATGAGACACACAACCTAACATAATGGAAGATTTTGCAAAGAGGACAAAGGCCTTTTATATGTAGGTATTCATTCAGGTGTGGTGTTGGTCTTGCTGGGTATGATTTTCAAAATGATGTTGACCCTGCTGGAGAGATTTCAGGGAAAACCTGAAGCCCTAAATTATGAAGAAAGATTGTTTAACTTAATTTATTTTCATTACAGGAGGTTGGGGTCAGAGTTGGTGTCTTTCTAACACCTAGAACCACAGATAATGTAACTGTAAAGCATATTTAATTTGAGCTAAGCATGCATAACTGATGTTTAAAATTAACAAGCCTCAGGTGAGAGTGAATAAGTTCATGTTACATTGATGCACGCACCCCTGTGGACATGGGCAGACTGCCAGTAAAAGCATTTAATGTCATTAGTTAATTCCTTGGATAAGAGATTTGGTTATAAATAAAACTGTAGTTTGTAGGGACAAGTATGGACTGATGATTAAAGGATTGCAACCACCTAAATTGCTTGAACACTAAAGGCTAGGAGTAGAAAAAGAGTGCAGTTCAACACGTAGCTAAATAGCTGGTGTAGGAGGAAGGGTTTCAGATATCTGGACTATTGATGTTTCTTTGGGGGCAGATAGGACCCGCACAAGAAGGACAGGTTGCATCTAAACAGGAAGGGCATAAATATTCTGGCCAGGAGTTTTGCTAGGGTCACACGGGAGTTTGGTTTGACAGAGGTGGGAACCAAAGAAAAGGTGAATTAGTTGAAGGGGAACCAGATAGTAGGGCCAGTAAAACCTAGAGAAACAACAGGCAGGGTAGAATTGCTAATCACAGAGGTGGATTGAAGTGCATCTCTTTCAATGCGAGAAGTGTAACAGGTAAGGCAGAAGAACTCAGAGCTCAGATTTGTACTAGGAACTACGATGTTGTACCATTACCATTACAAGATTGGCAGCATAACATTCCAAGATGCAGATGTTTCAGGCGTGATAGAGGAGGGGTGTAAAAGATGTAGGGGAGTTGCACTTCTGGCTAAGGAGAATATCACAGCTGTACTGGATACCTCAGAGGGCTCATACAGCGAGGCAATATGAGGGTAGAGGTCAGGAACAGGAAAGGTGTGGTCACAATGTTGGGCGTTTACTACAGGCCACCCAACTGCCAGTGGGAGATGGGCAGATTTTGGCAGGGTATAAAAGTAACAGTGTTGTTGCGGTGGGAAATTTTATCTTCCCTAAATTGATTGGGATCCACTTAGTGCTAGGGGTGTGGATGGAGCAGAGTTTGTAAGAAGCATCCAGGAGGACTTCTTGAAACAGTATATTGATAATCTAGCCAGGAAAGGGTCCATACTGAACCTGGTATTGGGGAATAGCCCAGCCAGATGGTCAGTGATTCAGTAGGGGAGCAATTCAGGAACAGTGACCACAATTCAGTAAGCTTTAAGCATTGATGGATAAAGATAAGTGTAGTCCTCAAGTTAAGGTACTAAATTGGAGGAAGGTTAATTACAACAATATTAAGCAGGAATTGAAGAATGTAGATTGGGGGATTGGGGGCAGATGTTTGAGGACAAATCAACTTCTGGCACGTGGGAGGCTTTCAAGTGAAAGTTGATGGGATTTCAGGACCAGTACATTCCTGTAAGGATGAAGGGCAAGTTATAACCTTGGATAACGAGAGATATTGTGAGCCTAGTCAAAGAGGAAAAGGAGGCTGGGAACACACAAAGCAAGTGTAGAATGTCAGGAAAGTAGAAAGAAACTTAAGCAAAGTGTAAAGAGAGCTAAAAGGGTTCACGAAAAAGCATTGGCCAGCAAAATTAAGAAAAATCCCAGGGGTTTTTATACATATGTACAGGACAAGAAGGTAGCCAGTAAGAGTGTTGGCCCACTCAAGGAGAGGGGAGGGAATCTGTGCGTGGAGTCAAAGGAAATGGGTGAGGTATTAAATGAGTACTTTGTGTCAGTACTCATCAAAGAGAAGGATTTGTGAATGATGAGTCTGTGAAAAGATATATAGATAGTTTGAGCCATGTTGAGATCAAAAAAGTGATGGTATTGGGGTTTATGAGAAACATTAGGGCCTGATATGATATATCCCAGAATATTGAGAGAGACAAGGAAGGAAATTGCTGGGACCTTGAGAAAAATCTTTGCATCCTCACTGGCTACAGGGAACGTCCAAGAAGATTGGAGGATAGCCAGTGTGTTCCTTTGTTTAAGGAGAGTCGCAAGAGTAATCCAGGCAATTACAGGCTGGTGAGCCTTACATCAATGGTAAGGAAATTATTGGAGAAGGTACTTCGAGACACAATATTTATTCCCACTTGGAAATAAGTGGTCGGTTAGTGAGAGACAACGTGGTTTTGTGAAGGGAAGGTCATGTCTCTCAAACTTGATCGAGTTTCTCGAAGAAGTGATGAAGATGATTGATGAGAGTAGGGCAGTGGATGTTGTTTACATGGACTTCAGTAAGGCTTTTGACAAGGTCCCTCATGGCAAACTGGTGCAGAAGATGAAGTCGCATGGGATCAGCGGTGAGTTGGCAAGATGAATACAAAACTGGCTTGGTCAAGGAAGACGGAGCGTAGCAGTGGAAGGGTGCTTTTCTCAATGGAAAGCTGTGACAAGTGGCATTCCTTGGGGATCAGTGCAGGGACCTTTTGCTGTTTTTAATATATATAAATGACTTGGAAGAAAATGTAACTGGTTTGATTAGTAAATTTGCAGACGACACAAAGGTTGATGGATTTGCTGATAGCGATGAGGACCATCAGAAGATACAGCAGGATATAGATCAGTTGGAGACTTGGGCAGAGAGATGGCAGATGGAGTTTAATCAGGACAAATGAGATAACACACCTTGGAAGGCCTAATATAGGTAGGAAATATATGGTAAATGGCAGAACCCTTAAAAGTACTAATAGGAAAGGGATCTGGGTGTACAGGTATACAGGTCACTGAAAATAGCAATGCAGGTGGAGTAGTCAAAAAGGCATTCAGCATGCTTGCCTTTATCGACCAGGGCATTGAGTTTAAAAATTGGCAAGTCATGTTGCAGTTTTATAGAACCATTGTTGGGCCACACTTGGAATATAGTGTTCAGTTCTGGTCAGCACAGTATCAGAATGGTATGAATGCTTTGGAGAGGATACAGAAAAGATTTATCAAGATGTTGCCTGGTATGGAGGGCATTAGCTTTGAAGAGAGGTTTGAAGAAATTTGGTTTGTTCTCACTGGAACCATGGAGTTTGAGGGGTGACCTGATAGAAGTCTACAAGATTGAGAGGTGTGGACAGTCAGAAGCCTTTTCCCAGGGTGGAAGGGTCAGTTATTAGGAGGCACAAGTTTAAGGTGCAAGGGGCAAGTTTAAAGAAGATGTACGAGGCAGATTTTTTACTCAGTATAGTGGGTGCCTGGAACTATTGCTGGGAGAGGTCGTGGAAGTGGATGCGGTAGTGACTTTTAAGGATCGTCATGACAAATAAATCAGGATGGGAATAGAGGGATATGGCCCTCAGAAGGGTAGGGAATTTTAGTTCAGTCAGGCAGCATGGTTGGTGCAGGCTTGGAGGGCTGAAGGGCCAGTTCCTGTGCTGTAACTTTCTTTTCTTTATTCTTAGTATTCTTAGTATTGAAGATATTCTGCCATTTGCAGATTAATAAGAAACTCTGCAAAACTTTCTTCCAGGATGCTACACAGGATAGAATGTGGGCCACAAGGTACATGGTCAAAGTGGTTGAAGTAGAGTTAATAACCCTAAAGGTTTTTTCCTCTTTCTTACTTGTTAAATAAAGAAGACTAGGGACATGACCCCTTTCAAGAGTTTTGGTTTACAGCGTGCTTTTTTTTTAAAAAGACTAATTAGCATCGATTCTGATATTTATTTGGTGGAAGTGAATTCTACACAATCAAACAGCTGTATTTAAAATCAATTTTCAACAAAGTATCTAACGCATTAAAATTGATTGCATGTTTACAATCTTTGTGTGTTTCCAAAATTTGAGTTTCTTTAATGCAAGATACGCAAAATTATTTCTTCTGTGTTGAGCCCCTCACTAATTTTAACAAACTCTTCCAACTTATCAATCAGTCAACCAGACAAAAACAGTGTTGGCCATTTCACAAAATGTTTCACGTGTTTTATTGATATTGGCACAAAACTTTCTGGCTCGCCAGTGTCAGATTTGTGGGGGGTACTCCAAAGATGGGCTGGGAAATCCATCAGGTTCCCAGATAAGGATTTACCTAGCGATTGTCCAGAAGGGCTAACCTCTCTCGATGATTGGGAATCATTCACAAAGCAATTTAAATTGCTAACTTCAGATTGTTCTTCCAGATTTACACGTAGTGGTATTCTGAAAAAGTTGGAAGGAAGAAAGCACCTCCAATTTCAATGTCACTGTTTAGACACCCACACTGAGCCTGACACAGGATACCCGCAGGAGGTAGCTGTGATAGTGGATGCATTGATAGCTGTGTGCTGGTGAAGCTCAGAATGTGAGGCAGCACAGAGGTTAGTAATGCTACCTCACTGCACCAGAAACCTGAGTTCAATTCCTGACTTGGGTAACTCTGCACATTCTCCCTGTGACTGTGGCTTTTCTCCCACAATCCAAAAGACATGATGGTTACGTGCATTGGCCATGCTAAATTCTCTGTGTACTCAAACAGGCACCAGGGATTTTCACCGTAACTTAATGTAATCTTACTTGTGACATGAATAAGTAAACTTTAAACAATACCAGGGACCCGGGTTTGATTGCAGGTTTGGGTCACTCCTTGTGCGGAGCTTGCATGTTCTCCCTGTGTCTGCAGGGGTGCAGTGTGGTTATAGAAGTGTGCCTTGCTGGTCATGATTGTACCTGTGCAGTTCAAAGGTGAAAACTGCTTTCAGATAGGATTCTTGCCTACCCTGCACGAATAAGGAACAGCATATTTTGGATTTGTGTACCTACGTTGTGTCACATTTGTATCGGAAGTAATGTGAATGTTTGTGGTGACGTAAGATAGGTTTTTGTTGTGTTGAACTATTTAAAATGAAGTTTACCTTTTCGGTATTATTAATTAATATGCAGTATTTTGTTTCTGATTTGTATTAACATGAAAGCTACAAAACGCCAAATCCTGTTGGTAATTTTTTCAGCCAAGAGGTTCTTCAGTAAACTTGATTATGTTAGAGTTCCCATGGGAATCATAACAAATAGTTAAACGTTTAACTTAAAAACGTTTTCCATGGTTACTTGTTACAAGCACAGAAGGTTCAGTGTGATTCTACATGACTGATAGGGCCAATATCATGCAAAAACACACAAAAAAACTACCATTTTACGGCTGTTGTTGTATTTGTTTTGATACTTTCCCTCACTTAACCTTGCCTCAAGAACGCCTTGCTTCAAGGTTGTTGTGCACTTGTAGTTTTGTTGAGCTTGGGGGTAGGGCTGATATTAAGCCTAAAGTGCCTGCCTCTCAGCCAGATGGTGTTTGAATCCCAGAGCTGCTAGTCACACAATTGTTCTGTTGTCGTTGAAATTTTATTAATTCTAGGTCAGGCTGCTCTCTGGGAAAATGGATCATAATGTGCCTTAACTATGATGGGAGGAAAAATTGGCTTAATTTTGTTTCTGCTTTAAGTACACCTATTCGTTTTTGTTTTAGCAAGAGTTTCATGAATGGAAACGCTAAAGTAGGAAACTGCATCAGCCAGCGGTGTCCTAGGTAAAGACCTTTCCAAAGGCAAAATTCTTCAGTTTTTTTGTTAAATGTTTGCCTTGTTCAATAGTAATATTTTATTATTTCGTGGTATATGAACATCGCTGGCAAGATTACTTGTTACCAATCCCTTGAGAAGGTAGTCTGAAGTTGTTAAATCACAGCACTCCATGTATTGTGATACACCCACAGTGTTGTCAGGAAAGGGGACCCAGGCTTTTGACCAAGTGATAGTCAATAAATGGTAGTTTGTTTCCTAGTCATAATGGCCAGTGATTTGGGGGTAAATAGGCAGATGATGGTGTTCCTATGCATCAGCTGTAAATGTTCTCCTAAAAGACAGCGATGTTGCAGCAGGTTTGGAAGGGATTGTCAAAGGACTTCCAGCAAGCTGCTGCATACATCTTGAGGATAGCTCATGGTGCGGGGTGTGAATGGAATGACAATCAAGCAGGCTGTTTTGACCTGAATGGAGCTATACTCATCCAGGCAAATAGTGCATCATACTCCTGACTTGTGCCTTGTAGAAAGTGAACAGATTTTGGAGAGTCAGGACCAAGTTAGTCATCTTAAAATTCCAATTCTCTGACCTGCTCTTGTAGCCAACGTATTTACATAACTGATCCCATTCTGCCTTTGGTCAATGGTAATAAGATGTTGATAGCACAGGATTGAGTATTGATAATGCTCACGAATGTCTGTCCTTTGGAGGTAGTCAATACCTGGCACTTCAGTGGCACAAATGTTATTTATCACAATCCTTGCCTGAGTATTTTCCAGATCTTGCTTCATGCAGAAACATACTCTTTCATTATCTCAGGAATTGAGACTGAATATTCTCCAGTCACCAGAGAACAACCCTACTTGTTATCTTATGATGGAGGGCAGCTCATTTATGAAGCAGCTGAAGATAGTTATGTCTCGGAATCGTGCAACAGTGTCCTGGTGCTGAGCTGATTAATCATAGAATCCTTACAGTGCAGAAGGAAGCCATTCATCCATGGAGTCTGCATCGACCCTCTAAATGAGCAGCCAACTGGGCCTTACCCTTGTTACCCTGTAAATTTACAGAGCCAATCCATCCAGTGATCTGCACATCACTTGGAGTGTGGGATTGCAGAGCCTTTGGCTTTGATCTTCATGTCGTCGTTAGCTACAGGTATAGTGCCGGAAGACTGGAGGATGGCAAATGTTGTCTCTTTGTTCAAAAAGGGGAGTAGGGACCATCCTGGAAATTATAGACCGGTGAGCCTGACTTCTGTTGTGGGCAAAGTCTTGGAAAGAATTATAAGGGATAGGATTTATAAGCATCTAGAGAGAAATAAATTGATTAGGGATAGTCAGCATGGTTTTGTGAAGGGTAGATGGTGCCTCACAAACCTTATTGAGTTTTTTTGAGGGGGTGACCAAAGAGGTAGATAAGGGTAAGGCAGTTGATGTAGTGTATATGGATTTTAGCAAAGCGTTTGATAAGGTTTCCCATGGTAGGCTACTGCAGAAAGTGCAGATGCATGGGATTGAAGGTGATTTAGCAGTTTGGATTAGGAATTGGCTAGCTGATCGAAGACAGAGGGTGGTGGTTGATGGGAAATATTCAACCTGGAGTGCAGTTACAAGTGGTGTACCTCAAGGATCTGTTTTAGGGCCACTGCTGTTTGTCATTTTTATAAATGACCTAGATGAGGGTGTAGAGGGTTGGATTAGTAAATTTGCTGACGATACCAAAGTGGGGGGAGTTGTAGACAGCGAGGATGGATGTTACAGTTTGCAGAGGGACATAGATAGGTTGCAGAGCTGGGCCATGAGGTGGCAAATGGAATTCAATACGGATAAGTGAGAGGTGATTCACTTTGGTAGGAATAACAGGCATATGAAATATAGGGCTAATGGAAGGACCCTTAATAGTGTTGTCGAGCAGAGGGATCTTGGGGTACAAGTACATAGCTCTTTGAAAGTTGGCACCCAGGTTGATAAAGTTGTTAAGAAGGCGTACGGTGTGTTAGCTTTTATTGGTAGAGGGATTGAATTTAGGAGCCGTGAGGTTATGTTACAACTGTACAAAACTCTGGTGCGGCCGCACTTGGAGTATTGTGTACAGTTCTGGTCGCCGCATTATAAGAAAGATGTGGAAGCATTGGAAAGGGTGCAGAGGAGGTTTACCAGGATGTTGCCTGGTTTGGTGGGAAGGCCTTATGAGGAAAGGCTGAGGGACCTGAGGTTATTTTCATTAGAGAGAAGAAGGTTACGCGGTGACCTAATTGAGGCGTATAAGATGATCAAGGGATTGGATAGGGTGGATAGTGAGAGCCTTTTTCCTCGGATGGTGATGACCAACACGAGGGGACATAACTTTAAATTAAGAGGTGGTAGTTATAGGACGGATGTCAGAGGCAGGTTCTTTACACAGAGGGTGGTGAGGGCGTGGAATGCCCTGCCTGCAGCAGTTGTGGACTCGCCTACTTTGGGGGCATTCAAATGTTCGGTGGATAGGCATATGGATGATATTGGAATAGTTTAGGTTAGAGGGTCCACTGGCCGGCACAACATCGAGGGCCGAAGGGCCTGTACTGCGCTGTAATGTTCTATGAAACCAGAGCACCCAGAGAAAACCTGGAAACTCCACACAGTTACCCAAGTTTGGAATCGAATCTGGGTCCCTGGCATATGAGGCAGCAGTGCTAACCAGATTGTTGCTCAACTACCACAATCATCACCCTTTGTGTTTGGTATGACTCCAGCCAAAGAAGGATTTTTCTCCCAGTCCCCTGCATATGGTGGTGTTCAATCTGATGACTATACCTGCAAGAACATCTGTAATGAATATATGTTTACTTTGCTCTCTCTTTAATCAGAGTAATTTTCAAATAGTAAATTCACTTTTGCATCAGTGGACTAGCTGTTCTTTAAAAAATGTGGCATTGGACTAAATTGGACACGTATGCGAGTAGAATGCTGAGTACCGAAAACTGTTTAGTAAAGTTGATCTTCCAAATCTCACTTCACTGATCCTCAATCTAATTTGCAGCCAAAATTTCTTCAGTCATTTTGATCACAGTTATATGGTCTATGCTGGATTAGATTGCAAAAGGTCTGTGTTGGGGAATATACATGTGAGAGTGACTAGCTGATTCTTCTATGATACTAGCTGTAGTGAGGAATTCTGACAATGCAATCCATTGGGCCCCAAATAGAGGGTTGGCAAAAACAAGAAATAATTTGAATGCATACAAAAAGTACACAGTAACTGATGGATAAGAGAGCTAATTTTTCCAAACTGCATGTCCACTTCACAGTTTACATATATAAGAACAAACAAAACACTTGTGGGGATTTCCTTTGACGACAACTTCCAAACCTGTGACCTCCACAACCTAGAAGGGCAAGGATGGCAAACTGTGGGTGTGTTTTCATCACTTGACTGCAGTGGTTCACGAGAGTGGCACAGTGGCAAACACTGCTGCCTCACAGTACATGGGACCTTTGTTCAATTCCAGCCTGAAGTCACTGCCTGTGTATAGAATGCACATCTTCTCGTGTCTGTCTGGGTTTCCTCTGGGTGCTCTGGTTTCTTCTCACACGCCAAAGATTGTGCAAGTTAGATTGATTGGCCATGCTAAATTTTCCCCAGTGTCAGGGGGATTAGCAGGGTGAATACGTAGGACTACAGGGAAAGGGCCTGGGTGGGATTGTAATTGGTGCAGACTTGATGGTCCAAATGACCTCCTTCTGCATTGTAGGGATTCTGAGTCTACAAAGGCAGCGCACCACACCTTTAAGGGAAATAAAATGAAATTTGTATTGAAGTCCAGAATATTCTTACATAGCACCCTATGTATAAATGTTACATATCTCAGCATGACGTTCACAGATCTGTCCATCTTGACAATCAACCCATTCCACACAGCAGTTGATTACCAGTTATTTTCTTGTCACCTTCAACCCTTCTCCCATCCAGATAAACATCAAATCATTCTCAAAAGTGTTACCAAAATGTTAACTGCTTTTTTTCTGGAAATATTTTCTGTGGCAGCATTGTGACACAGTACAATGGTTAGCACTGTTGCCAGGGTTACAGGGTCAATTCCAGCCTGTCTGTGTGGGGTTTGCATGTTCTCACCATGTCTGCGTGGGTTTCTTTTAGGTGCTTCAGTTTCCTTTCTCACTCTAAAAATATGCAGATTAGGTGGATTGGTCATGATAAATGTGTGGGATTACAGGGTGAGAGGAGGGCCCAGATGTAATGCTCTTTCAGGGAGTTGGTGCAGACTCATTGGGTCGAATGAATCTCATTATGCACAGTAGAGATTCTATGTATTTCCATGGCCTGATTCTTGTACAGGGGGAAAGAGAGAGGGAACAAAGGGGAGGAGTTCCTTCTAATCTGAAGCCATGCTTAAGTGTCATTTAATTTTGGCTTGATTAATCTAGTGCTGACCATTCAAGTTAAATTATTGTGTCTTTTTTGGTATTGCTCTTGTGGCTGATGTTCACTGAGGACAAATTGGTATCTACACCCTTTCTCATAATTTAATGCTATAATACCTAATGAGTCAATGGTGATGACCTATTATTTGAAATTCTCTGGTTAAAACTGTAGTTTTAAAGGACTTGTACACTAGAATTTAAGTGCTCTCATAGAAATTAGGAGCAGAAGTAGGCCATTCAGTTCTTCAAGCCTGCTCCACCATTCAATATGATCGTGGCTGGCTCTCAATCTCATCATAGAATCATAATATCATGAAGAAGAAAGCCATTCAGCCCTTTGAGCCTGCACTGAGAATACCCAGGACTTTGCACCATAACCTCATTTATTTACTCCAGCTAATCTGGGGTAAAAAGTGTGAGGTAATGCACTTTGGCAGGAACAATAAATGTGTAGAGTATAGGGCTAATGGTAGGGCTCTTAATAGTGTTGAGGAACAGAAGGATCTTGGTGTATGTGTCAATAGATCCCTGAAAGTAGGCAGTCAAGTGGATAAAGTTGTTAAGAAGGCATATGGAGTCTTAGCTTTTATTGGTAGGGGGATTGAATTTAGGAGCCGCAGCATCATGTTGCAACTGTACAAAACTCTAGTGCGGCCGCACTTGGAGTATTGTGTGCAGTTCTGGTCGCCACATTATAAGAAAGATGTGGAGGCATTGGAGAGGGTACAGAGGAGGTTTACCAGGATGTTGCCTGGTATGGAGGGCAGGTCCTATGAAGAGAGGTTGAAGGATTTGAGGTTGTTTTCGTTAGAAAGGAGGCGGCTAAGAGGGGATCTTATTGAAACATATAAGATGATTAGAGGTTTAGATAGGGTGGACAGTGATAGCCTTTTTCCTAGGATGGAGAAAGCTAGCACGAGGGGACACAGCTTTAAATTAAGGGGTATGAGTTATAGGACGGATATCAGAGGTAGGTTCTTTACTCAAAGAGTGATTAGGGAGTGGAATGCCCTGCCTGCAGCTGTTGTAGATGCGCCAAGTTTGGTGGCGTTTAAGAGGTTAGTTGATAAGTATATGGATGAGAAGGGAATGGTTTAGTTAGGAGGGGCATTGTTTTTTATTTTGGTCGGCACAACATCGAAGGCCGAAGGGCCTGTTCTGTGCTGTATTGTTCTATGTTCTATGTTCTATGTTCTATGTTCTATGTTCTATCTCTGACACTAGGGGGCAATTTACCATGGCCAATTCATTTAATTTATATATCTTTAGTCTCAATGCCATATTCCCACTTTCTCTCCATATCCCTTGGTGCCATTAAAATCTAAATTAATTATCTATCTCTTTTCTGAACGCATTCAGTAATTTGGACCCACAGCCTTCTGTGATAGAGAGTTCTACAACTTTATTATCATTTGAGTAAAGAAATTTTAACTCATCATATTACCTGTATTTTGAGGCCATGTCTGCTGGTTCTAGGTTCCCCAACTTGGCAAAAACGTTTACCAAACAACAAAGAAAATTATAACACAGGAACAGGCCCTTTGGCCCTTCAAGCCTGCAACGACCATGCTGTCTGAATGAACTAAAACCCTCTTACCCTTCTGGAGACTGTATCCCTCCATTCCCATCCTATTCATGTATTTGTCCAGACGCCTTTAAAACTCACTATAGTATCTGCTTCCACTACCTCCCTCGGCAGTGAATTCCAAACACACTGTTTAAAAAAAACTTGCCTCGTGCATCTTTAAATCTTTTCTCTCGCACTTAAACTTGTGCCCCCCAGTAATTGATTCTTCCATGCTTGGGGGTGGTGGGGGGACTTCTGACTATCCACTCTGTCCATGCCCCTCATAATCTTGTAGACTTCTTTCAGATTGCCCCTCAATCTCTTGTCGCTTTTGTGAGAACAAACCAAGTTTCTCCAGCCTGTGATCATAATTAATGTCGTCCATACAAGGCAACATCCTGGTAAATCTTTTCTGTACCATTTTCTGAAGATTCCCTGCATCTAGTCTGCCAAGCCTTCTTAGGATAGATTGTTTCTGATAGAAGTGTATAAAAATTCTATCAGAAAACCTGTTTTATATTCATTAAAGATAGTTTAGGTCAAGGGAAAAGATTTTGTTTTAAATCCAAATTGTGAACGTGAACTGCTCAAATCTTCTCTCATGACAGGCTACTCTTGTAATCTGAATTTGCACATTAAGCAGTGGAACTAATTATATTACACAGAGAAGGTATCAAATGTACTGTTAATACAAGAAAATTGCTAGGAAATATTAACTTTTCTAATTGCATGAAAATTATGAATTTTTGAGTATGCTAATAAATGGCTAAATGATTCATTAAGATTTTAATATTTTTATAAATGAAAATAATTAATTGAATTTAATTAAGTTGCCTAATGTACAAAATTTGTCATTTAGTGTGAACTTGAAATCCAATCTTCCCTCTTCAAAATTAAACAAAAGTTGCAGCTTATTTGAAGGCTGCTTTCTTTGAGAAAATATCTTCTACTTTATGGCCTTCTTTTGAAATACTTGTTTCTACCAATTTTCTTTATTTGATTTTATGTTTTTTATGTATTTGGTGATAAATTGAATAAGATATGATGCCATTGTTAGAAAATATGCAAGAGTGTCACTAATATCTTTAGAAGTCTTGTCGTTCTTCTGGATTTTTTTCTCCATATGCAAGCCTCGTTTTTAATAGACGGAGACAAATTGATTGGATTTGCCATTGTTTCAACCAATTTTAAATGATCTTGTATGTTGTCTTAATTGTTTTATCAGGGCAGTTATTAATCAAATCATTGACTGCCAGCTGAATTTTGCCTTACTGTCTAGATATAATTAAATCCTAATTTTCGTCACAGCCTGGTAAACGAGTGATAGTGTCAACTAGGAGCAGTGTTTGCAAGGTTTTATTGAGGTACAGCATCACTCTTAAATAAAGCAATCTGCCACAGAAGCTTAGAAGTGCATCTTCTGTCAACGTTATCACATCATTAAATCTTGTGAGTTAGTGATAAATGAACATTGGCAAGACTCAAGGTCACTAGTATAGATCATTCTACTTGTAAAAAAGATTAAGTGCATTACAGGGCTTTTAAAAAATATATTAGTGCAACTTTTTTTTTTAATAAAGCTGAATTTTATTTGGTTTGAGCTACAAAAACATGCTTTGGTTTTAATTAATCTCTACTTCCCTTTTAACCCATCTGAAGTTTTATTTTTGCATTCTGTTTCAAACATTTGTTATAACTGCTTTGACATGTGCGTTCATTACTTTGCTGGTGCAGTTTTGAATCTGAAGCTTCCGACATACACTTGCAATAGAGGAATTATATAGAGCTACAGACCAATCGAACAGTAGGATTGGTTTGTATTTTCTCTTGCCAAGTGCTGGTATGAACACTGGGCTATAACTTCTGATAGAGTGGCAATTGAGTCGGATTGCTTTTCCACTCAAAAGTTCTTGTCTTAGAATTTTGGTGTCCTATTCTGCTTGGCCTTCAGAATCTGATGTTTGGTTGAGGGAGGAGGCCTTTGTGTGAGATGGGGTGGAGGTAAGGGTGGGCTTGGGCCAGGTTTGAGAGGAATTGAGAGAGATTTAGTCCTGGCAGGATGGGGAGTGTCCCCATGATATGGAAAAGTTATTAGTTGTGCTTGTGGGTAGAATCTTAGAGAGTGGGAACCTCATAAAATCCCTACAGTGCAGAAAGTGGCCATTTTGCTCATCAAGTCTGCACCGACAACAGTCCCATCCAGGGTCCATTCCCATTATCCCGTGTATTTATCCTGTAACCTCCTTGATACTATGGGTCAACTGAGCGTGGCCAGTTAACCTAACCTGCACATCCTTGGACTGTGGGAGGAAACTGGAGCACCAGGAAGAAACCCATGCAGCCATGGGAAGAATACACAAATGCCACACACTGAGGCTGGAATTGAATGTGGATCCCTGGTGTTGTGAGGCAGCAATGCTAACCACTGTGTCACCATGTCACGTTACCCAGAGGTTAAAAGTGGTTTTAATTCTTCAGCTTTTTTTCTGGATAACTGCTGGTGTGAGACAGAAGGAAACATCCAAAGTTTGTCATTTAAATTGTATTTTAGGGTGGCTTCCAGTGCAGAACAATTGCTCAAGGATTGTTTGCACTTTTGGGCAATTACTGTGTAAACCCTTAGCTGTGAACCTCTGGGGTTAAGAACATAGAACATAGAACATAGAACAATACAGCACAGAACAGGCCCTTCGGCCCTCGATGTTGTGCCGACCAAAATAAAAAGCAATGCCCCTCCTAACTAAACCATTCCCTTCTCATCCATATACTTATCAACTAACCTCTTAAACGCCACCAAACTTGGCGCATCCACAACAGCTGCAGGCAGGGCATTCCACTCCCTAATCACTCTTTGAGTAAAGAACCTACCTCTGATATCCGTCCTATAACTCATACCCCTTAATTTAAAGCTGTGTCCCCTCGTGCTAGCTTTTTCCATCCTAGGAAAAAGGCTATCACTGTCCACCCTATCCAAACCTCTAATCATCTTATATGTTTCAATAAGATCCCCCCTTAGCCGCCTCCTTTCTAACGAAAACAACCTCAAATCCTTCAACCTCTCTTCATAGGACCTGCCCTCCATACCAGGCAACATCCTGGTAAACCTCCTCTGTACCCTCTCCAATGCCTCCACATCTTTCTTATAATGTGGCGACCAGAACTGCACACAATACTCCAAGTGCGGCCGCACTAGAGTTTTGTACAGTTGCAACATGATGCTGCGGCTCCTAAATTCAATCCCCCTACCAATAAAAGCTAAGACTCCATATGCCTTCTTAACAACTTTATCCACTTGACTGCCTACTTTCAGGGATCTATTGACACATACACCAAGATCCTTCTGTTCCTCAATACTATTAAGAGCCCTACCATTAGCCCTATACTCTACACATTTATTGTTCCTGCCAAAGTGCATTACCTCACACTTTTCCACATTAAACTCCATTTGCCACCTCTCGGCCCAGCTCTGCAACTTGTCCAAGTCACTCTGTAAACTAAAACACCCCTCTTCACTATCTACCACACCACCAACTTTAGTATCATCTGCAAATTTACTGATCCATCCCTCAATACCCTCATCCAGATCATTTATAAAAATTACAAACAGCAGGGGCCCCAAAACAGACCCCTGAGGCACACCACTCGTCACCGAACTCCACGATGAAAATCTCCCATCAACCACCACCCTCTGTCTTCTATCTGCCAGCCAATTTCTAATCCAATTAGCTAAATCACCCTCTATTCCACACATCTGCATTTTCTGTAGAAGTCTTCCATGGGCCACCTTATCAAACGCCTTACTAAAGTCCATATATACTACATCAACCGCCTTACCCCCATCCACCTCTCTGGTCACTTTCTCAAAAAACTCAATGAGGTTAGTAAGGCATGACCTACCCTTCACGAAACCATGCTGACTATCCCCAATCAATTCATTTCTCTCTAAATAACTATAAATCCTATCCCTAATAATTCTCTCCAATACCTTGCCCACCACAGAAGTAAGACTCACTGGCCTATAATTCCCAGGAAGGTCTCTCTTCCCCTTCTTAAACAATGGGACCACATTCGCCATCCTCCAGTCCTCCGGAACCACACCCGTAACCAACGAGGACCTGAAGATCAGAGCCAGAGGCTCTGCAATCTCCTCTCTTGCCTCCCAGAGAATCCTAGGGTAAATCCCGTCCGGCCCAGGGGACTTATCCAACTTCAAACCCTCGAGAATTTCTAACACATCCTCCCTATCTACTACAATACTCCCCAATTTGCAACCCTGTACCTCAGTGCTCTCCACAGCTACATTTCCAGCACTCTGCGTGAATACCGAAGAGAAATATTTATTCAGTGCCTCGCCAATCTCTTCAGGCTCCACGCACAACTTCCCACTGCTATCTATGACTGGCCCTAATCTTGCCCTAACCAATCTTCTATTCTTAACATATCGAAAGAAAGCTTTAGGATTCTCCTTAATCCTATCAGCCAACATCTTCTCGTGTCCCCTCTTAGCTCTCCTCAATTCACTTTTTACCTCCTTCCTAGCTAATCTATAGCTATCCATTGCACTACCTGAGCCTTCAAGCCTCATCCTGACATAAGCCTCCTTTTTCTTCTTAACCAGCAAATCAACTCTTTTCGTACACCAAGGCTCTCTTACTCGTCCATTTCCTCCCTGCCTGACAGGGACATACTTATCAAGGACTCTCAGCAGCTGCTCCTTGAATAAGCACCACATTCCAGATGTTCCCAGTCCCTGTAGTTCCCTAGTCCAATCTACGCACCCTAATTCTCTCCTGATGGCCTCATAATTACCCTTCCCCCAGCTATAACTACAGCCCCCAGCTTCATGCCTATCCCTGTCCATCACTAAGGTGAACGTAACCGAATTGTGGTCACTATCACCAAAATATTGACATTCGTTCATCCCCAAGTTGATTCTCTTCAGATCAAAGGTCTATAATTATTCACTCGAAGTTGAGAGTTTTCTAAATCACTTCTATACAGGAACAGTGAGACTTCAGTAAATTTTTGGATGTATCTCATTGTGAGGTGAGATGAAGATGTAAATAAGATGATCAGAAATAATTATTGTAAAATGGATCAGAATCCATTTAAGAGTGGAGGTGTGTTCCCAGTGCCACCTTGGGGTACTCGTATCTGAATACGATGTCCTGGAACTTTGTGGTACACTCCATGGGGTTAAATGCCCATTTTCTGTGCCACAAGTGTGTGTGGATTCCTTGATCTTTAGAAAAATTAACTATTATTGTGAAAATAGTCAATCTGACTTATTTCTATGTAAAATAGCCCAATTACTTTCATTTCTTTAAAAGAAAAGAAAGTTGGGAGTTTGTACGGTGAAAAATATTGTTTTACCTAAGAAAGGAGTTAAAAACCTTACGTGTTTAATGGTACCCAAGTGTTTAAACATATTGACATTCGTTCATCCCCAAGTTGATTCTCTTCAGATCAAAGGTCTATAATTATTCACTCGAAGTTGAGAGTTTTCTAAATCACTTCTATACAGGAACAGTGAGACTTCAGTAAATTTTTGGATGTATCTCATTGTGAGGTGAGATGAAGATGTAAATAAGATGATCAGAAATAATTATTGTAAAATGGATCAGAATCTTTCAAAGTACAAATTATTGAACTGACTCATATTTTAAACTGTGTACTGTAAACTGATTCAAGTAAGACAAAAGATAATTGCATATTTACATTCATCCTTTTTACTGAAGCTAGTCAGTGGGAAAGCTTCAGCTATTACAGAGGTGCTGTTACTATTTGGTTTGCCTTTTCTTCATCCTTAAGTTGTCACGGCTGACTACTGATGTTTTTATTTCTACCATTTTTAAAATGGGAAAAAGTTTTTCTATTGCCTGAAATCCTTGGTTTGAGCACAGAACTCAATTGATTTAACATGTTGAGTCAACTATTTAAGTGAACTCGTAAAACTGGCATATTAATAATGTCATCTGTCCATGAAAAATAATTTTAAGGAATTGAGCCACAGACCACTCCTATTGGAACAGTGTTTAGTAAAATAGGAGGAATAGCTTACCTAATATTTGATGAAAAAGTAAACCTACTGCCTGAGGGTCTTGACCTAATTAAGCAGGTGGGAGAATTGCAGAAATCAAGTTTGTGAGAGCGTAAGGCAAGTAAGCTTTAGATAAACTCATTAATAGCATTTGTATGTGTATATTTTTCCAGGTCAACCACACTACATTTGACTTGAGGCAAGAGAATCCAAATGCAACTTGGGTGACAAAGATGTGTGATGCAAAGGCACCTGAAGGTGAGTTGATTCACAGAAACATAGAAGGTAGGAGCAGGAGAAGTCCATTTGGCCCTTTGAGCCTGCTTCACCATTCATCATAATCATGGCTAATTGTCCAATTCAATAGCTTACTCCTGCTTTCTTCCCATAACATTTGATCCCATTCGCCCCCCAGTGCTATATTTCACTGCCTCTTGAATACATTGTGTTTTGGCACCAGCTATTCCCTATAGTAATGATTTCCACAGATTCACCACTCTTTGGGTGAAAAAATGTCTCCTCATTTCCATCCTAACTTTCTTGCAGATTACTGTGCAGTTTTACTTTATTTACCTTTTGGGTAGTTAAACTCGAAGAGCTTATATTAAAGCCAAAACGCCATATAAAACCTAATGCCAATAGAATATTTTCTGAACTAGTAAACTTTACTATACCTGACATTTATAAACATTTTCCTGTCTACGACTAAAATGTGCTTTTCAGTCATTGATTTTTTTTTTTTTGTGTGTATCTTTTGGTACTTATTCCCAATCAAAAATTCAGTTCAAAGTAACTGGCATTATTATCAATTTCGCCATCTGCAGCACTCAATCATTCGTAATTAGTAACATCATCACATGCACATCGAGTTCAGTGGGGCCCAGGAATTGGATGGGTAGTGGAGAGGGAGTTTGGAGACTGAAGGGAGAAATGGGGGAAGAGTTTAGACCCTGATACTGGAGCTGGTGGGAGATTTTAGACTAAGACTGGAAGGAGGAAAGAAAGATCAGACTCTGGGATCTGAGGGTGGTCGATGTTGCTGCCTGGGTCAACATTTATTGCCTAATTGCCCTTAAAGTTGGGAGTGAGCTACCTTCTTGAATTAATGCAGTCCACATGCTGTAAGTACAATACCGCAAGGGAACGTGATCCAGGATTTATTCCCAAAGAAGCAACACTGGTGTATTCCCATGGCAGAATGGGATTGGCTCAGAGAGGAACTTTCATTGATGATATTCCCATGTGGCTGCTGCCCTTCTTCAGATGGTAGTGGTCGTGGGTTTGGGAAGTGCTGCCCTTTATTTATATCTATTCATGGGATATGGGCGTCGCTGGCTGACAGGCATTTATTGCTCATCCCTAAGAATCTTGGTGAATTTCTGTCGTGCACCTTGTAGATGGTACATATTTCTTTGAGTTCTCAAGAGCATTAGGGATGGGCAATATATGCTGGCCTAGCCAATAATGTTCATATCCCACAGATTTTTAAAAATTTTTCCTGTGCACTGGCTATACCACACAATTCAATGTTCTCCTTTTCTCAGTCCAAATCATTGTGTAGATGCTAAGTAGCAGTGTTCCCAGCATTGATCCATATGAAACACCACTTCCTACCTCTGCCATTCTGAGTGAACACTTTTAACCCTTACTGTCTGTTTTAAACATAAGGCTCTGCAGACTTTGCAAAGGCATTGAGTTTGAAAGGCAGGGCATCACTATGAAATGCAGGACGTTATTTTAAGTCAAGCAAAGCATTCATTGACACGGGAAACAGTGCATTATTTGTATTAAGCAAAGACAGGTTGCTAGTCTCTCATAACAATCTGTATGTTTTGCATACTATGAAGTAAGCATACTGATCAGTCTTTGGCCTTTTCACATGAGAAACTGTTTGGTTCCACCTTCAGGGAAATTGAGCAGCACAAGTGCAACAACAGCAATTGTACCATTTAGATCATATGAATGTTTTTACTACAGTCCTGGCTCCAGCTTTTTTGTAGTTAGATTTTGGGCAGTATGGCCACTTGTAGAAGTGACTGCTGCTCCTGTATTTGAGTGAATATCTAAAGCAAGCTCCTGACTGAATTGGTAATGTAATTTTAATGGATGATTAATGGATTAGTGTAGAAAAAAGTGAACCAAAGTATCACTAATTGCCTCTGTTAATTTCTTGAGGTTTCTACGATGAGCTTTGTGGATGCTTTGCCAAATTTTGGGGGTTGGGGAGGAGCTGGGAGGAGGAAAGTATTATTGCTGTCCTTTATGTGCCTTTGCTTTTTCTCTTCTTCTGAATTATGTAGAAATAATATGTTTATATAGCCCCTCAGCACATTCTTAGGTCACCTGAGTACAGCAATGAATTCCTTCGTTCACTGAAATACATCTTTTACAGGACATTGAATTGCACATAGCAATTTTCCATGGGCAGAAAATGAAATATATGACTTGTTAATTTGGTAGGAGAATGTTGCCCAGAAAACTGGGAGATCGCCCTTCTCGTAGTATTAGCTCCACATCCTTTGTTAGACGAGTCTGCACTTTTAAATCATTTGATTTATTATTGCCACATCTATTGATATACAGTGAAAAGTATTGTTTCTTTTTGTACTGTATTGTTTCAAATTGTACTGTACATAGAGAAGTAAAGGAGAGGATATGGAATGTAGGATTACAGTCATAGCTAGGGTGTAGCGGAAGATCAGCTTAATATGAGAAATATGAAGTAGGCCCTTTCAAAAGGCTGATGGCAGCATGGAAAAAACTGTTGTTGAGTCGATTGGTACGTGACCTCAAGACTTTTTGTATTTTGTTCCTGATGGAAGAGAATATGCCCAGGGTGCTTGATTTTGCTGGCTGCTTTTCCGAGGCAGTGGGAAGTATAGGCAGAGTCAGTGGATGGGAGGCTGTTTGCATGATGGACTGAGCTTCGTTCATGACCTTTGTAATTCCTTACAGTCTTGGACAGAGCAAGAGCCATACCAAGCTGTGATACACGCGATGGGTTGTGAGAGGGCTGCTCTTGAATTTTTTTCGAGAGTATCCTAGTGCTTCACGTCGTTAGTGTACACTTGACCTGGACCATTTGATGGGCAACATGACAGCTCAGTGACTATCGCTGTGCTGTGCAGATACGTGGATTTGGGCCTGTGTCTGTGGGAGTTTGCGCATTCTCCCTGTGCTTGTGTGGGTTTTCTCCGGGAGCTCCAGTTTCCCCCCTCATCCCAAAGATGTGCTCTTAGGCTAATTGGGAAAACAAATTCTCCCTAAATTGTGTCAAATTTGGTTTTTAATCCATAGATCTATAAACATAGACAGGGATCACAGGTAGAGGTGGGAACAAGCATGGGCTTGTTGGGCTGAAAGGCCTGTTTCCCGTGCTGTTTTGTTCTTTATACACCCAGAAAGAATGCTTTCTATAATTGTATCTGTATTGGTGAGAGTCGTGGTGGACATGCCAAATTTCCTTAGCCTTCTGAGAAAGCAGAGGCCTTAGTGGACTGTAATACACTAACTTCTACAAAAACTTTAGGGCAACAGTGGAGTGGTGGGGGTGCGGGGGGATTGGGTAGAAACATTAGGTGAGAAGCAGGAAGTCACAAATGTCTTGAGAGATGAGGAAGGGGAGTCAGCAAAAAGAGAACAGCTACAAGAGAAAGGAACAAAGCGGAATAGGCTTAAAGGAAAGGAAGTAAGGGAATGGCGGCAGGGTGGCAACAGTGGAAAAGTGACTGGTCAAAAACAGGAGGGAGAGGAAGGGATACGGCCTGCAGTCTTTGGGCCCGATTTTATCACTTTAATTCTAAGTGCTGATTCTGGGCACAGTACAGATGCAACGAAGA
The DNA here is from genome assembly GCA_024679065.1 of Sphyrna mokarran. NCBI lineage: Eukaryota > Metazoa > Chordata > Chondrichthyes > Carcharhiniformes > Carcharhinidae > Sphyrna > Sphyrna mokarran. Next base: position 116,807,849 of record JAGIQG010000005.1, on the reverse strand, counting down.
AATCCGTTGTCCGATTCGTGCTGTGGACGGGGCTTAGCACTACCAGAACGATCAGAGCTCTGAACTGCGCCTGCGCAGTTTAACAAAAACATTGGGGAAGTGCTCATGTCAAATTGCTCCTGAGCTGCAGAAAGCAGAGAAAGCGGCCCAGGAGTGAAAAGCGGGACCGAGGGTCGAAGACAGATCTCTTGGGTTGGGAGGGGATGGCAGATGGATCTCTTTGGCGGGGATGGGGCGGTCCGCTGCCATTCTGAAGGTGATCAGTGGGAGGAGGGAGTGGGTAAGGAGGGGCAGTGACGTGTGGGTAGTGCGGGGGTGGATAAGGGACACAGAACACACACATCACTGTCCTCTTTGTCAAGTCTCCACCCCCCCCCCCCACACACACACCCCTCGCCCTGCCCTATGCAGACCTGTCGGCATCCCTGCCCCCTTCCTCCATTGCCTTTAGAGTGGCAGCTGACTTCCCTGTGCGCATCTCCCCCCCCCCCCCCCCCCCACCCCACAGAGATCCACCTGCCCCCCACTCCCCCACCAGATATCCATCTGACCCCCTCCCATCTCCCAAAGACAACAATCTGGCCTCACTTCCCCCCCCCCCCCCCCCCCCCCCCCCAACAACGTTCTTGCCTCACTCAACCTCCCCTCCAGAAGATCATCTGACATGCCTCTCTCTCCCCCCCCCCCCCCCCACACCACAGACAACGATCAGCACCCCTGCCAGAGATACATCTGACCTGCTGCTGCCTCCTCTTCCTGCCACCCCACCCACCAAGCCAAACAATGATTAGCCCTTCCCCACCACCAGACAACAATCAGCCCTCCCTGCTGCCAGAGATGCATCTGACCCACCTCCTCCTCCTCCTCCCCTCTCCAACCAGACAGCGATCTGACCCACCTCCACCCTCACCCTCTCTCCCACTATTGATCTGAGTCAGAGAGCCATTGGAATCAGTAAACCTTCAGAGGCCTGAGCACCCGACTCAGACTTCTATTCAGCATGTCCCTAAAAGTGGATTGATAAATGTGATGGTAAAGGGGAAAATGCTGACAGAATTAGGCAAATGCATTTAAATTGTCATTGCGCCCAATTTGGGCATGGAACGGATCTTTGCCATTCGCAGGTCTCAGTAAAGTGATGATCTGTGCAGACTCGGGTGCATATTGCAATAATGGCCTCACACCCAACTTTAGCATGATTTCACACCCGTTTGTTGGTAAAATCATACCCTTTGACACCTCACTTCCAAAAATATCACCCACCACCTCACACCCAAAAGGATAAAGCAAGCAGAAGAGAACAAAGAAGGCGGCGAGAGAGAAGGATTGATTTTAAAAAAAGAGATAGAGAGACATATGATGCCAAAAGCTGTCTGCTATCTAGCTCTCCCATTATTGGAGATGATTACAATAAGAGTCACACATACTTGCATTCAGCTCATTACAATCAACACAACTAAAACATAATATAATCCAAATGATTGAGATGAGGAGGAAAAATGTTTGGGCACAAAAGACTCTTAATATCTTTGGGGCAGCTTTAGCAATGCAGGAGACCTGCCAGTTCTGTTCAAAGTCAGGCACAATAGAACAGATGAGATCCACTGAAAATGTCTTAAAGATATATTGTGATAGCAGTTGGTTGCAACTGCAAGAGATGTGAAGAAATTATATTTTTAGTATCTTTCATGGCATGGGGGAGATTATGGTGTACTGATTCAGCCACTGCATTAGGAGGCAAATGAAAATTGTGTACATTAACAGTATGTTGCCTGAAAGCTATTTGTTGTGGAGTAAAGTCATCAGAAAATGATGGTGGGAATGCGATCAATAAGCAAGAATGTAAACTAGGAACAAGGTGGGAGCGAAAACTGAGCCTTGGGGAATCCAAAGTTGTTTGGAAAAAGTAGGAGGAAAGCTATCAAGTATGGCATGGAGAAAGCAGTTTGAAACAGCTAGTTTGAAATGGCCAGAAAAGTAGTCTTTTAAGGGAGGTTATTTGATGAAAACTTGTTTGAAATTGCAGTGTCAGCCCTGCCCAAGGCAATAACAGATGTGATTAACATGGGCATAAAGATTAACGCTGGAATAGTCAGACTATTCACAAAATAGCAATGGCAAAGTGATTTTTTTTTTAAAGAGGATCACAAAAGAGGTCAAAACTTTTCAGTATCTATTCAGTTTATTATTTTAAATCAAATGGTGCGTGTTTTAGTTGTGTTGGTTGTAATGAGCTAATTCACGTTGCTTTCCCTCTTACATCACCTGCCATCCAGAAAAGGACAAGGGCAGGTCAAGAAGTGAGAGAAAACAGTAGAATTTAGTTTTAAAATATGAGACAGTTAAGAGACAAAAACATACGTGCAAGGGTGGAGGAAAGTGAATATCAGATAGACAAGGCTGGGCCTATAAGAACAGAAAGAGATAAATGCGAAGAGAAACAGCACACTGCAGTTTTATTTTAAATTCATATTTTTATTTAACTCTGTACTTCTCTTGCTGCCACAAGGCATCTCCTGAGCCTTCCTACACTTATCATTTTAATTGAATAGGCCTCTTCTGCTTACTTCTAACTTGCTCCCTGCAGACCATCTCTCCCTTCCCAATTTCCTGGCCCTGAATCTATTGCCCACTCCAGCCCTTTAATTTCTTTTACAGCTTTTCATGTCCTTGCTTTACTGAGACTCGCCTGCCACCCTGACCCAATAACATCCTCTCCTGGCCTGCTCTCTTCTGTGCCTGGGTATACACTGCCTCTGATCAGCTCATAAGTTGGCAATTTTCCAGCACTATACTGGGAAACCTGCATTCCTGGCACCTTAAAAATAATAGTTACCAAATATCTGAGGGGTGATAGGGGAGACAAACACAAAATTTCTGAAAAAGCTTTAGGGTAACAGTAGAGTAGAGGGGGGGTGGGGTAGAAACATTAGGTGAGAAGCAAGAAGTTACAAATGTCTTGAGAGATGAGGCAGTGAAATCAGCAAAAAGGGAACAGCTACAGGAGAAGGGAACAAGAGGGAACAGGCGTAAAGGAAAGAATGAAAGAGAATGGCAGGAGATGCGGGTGGCAACAGTGGAATAGTGATTGGTCAAAAACAGGAGGGAGAGGAAGGGATGCAGCATGTGTCTTTTTCACCTCACTTTCAGAAATGTCACCCACAACCTCACACCCAAAAGGATAAAGGAAGCAGAAGAGAACAAAGAAGAAAGCGAGAGAGCAGCATCAATACAAAAAGAGATAGAGAAAGACAAACGATGCCAAAAGCTGTCTACTACCAAGCCTTCCCACTATTGGAGAGGATACAGCAAGAGTCACGCACATTTGCAATTAGCTCATTACAACCAACACAACTAAAACACGCACCATTTGATTTAAAATAATAAACTGCATAGATACTGAAAAGTTTTGACCTCTTTTGTGATCCTCTTTAAAAAAATCACTTTGCCATTGCTATTTTGTGAATAGTCTGACTAATCCAGCGTTAATCTTTATGCCCATGTTAATCACATCTGTTATTGCCTTGGGCAGGGTCTGACACTGCAATTTCAAACAAGTTTTCATCAAATAACCTCCCTTAAAAGACTACTTTTCTGGCCATTTCAAACTAGCTGTTTCAAACTGCTTTCTCCATGCCATACTTGATAGCTTTCCTCCTACTTTTTCCAAACAACTTTGGATTCCCCAAGGCTCAGTTTTCGCTCCCACCTTGTTCCTAGTTTACATTCTTGCTTATTGATCGCATTCCCACCATCATTTTCTGATGACTTTACTCCACAACAAATAGCTTTCAGGCAACATACTGTTAATGTACACAATTTTCATTTGCCTCCTAATGCAGTGGCTGAATCAGTACACCATAATCTCCCCCATGCCATGAAAGATACTAAAAATATAATTTCTTCACATCTCTTGCAGTTGCAACCAACTGCTATCACAATATATCTTTAAGACATTTTCAGTGGATCTCATCTGTTCTATTGTGCCTGACTTTGAACAGAACTGGCAGGTCTCCTGCATTGCTAAAGCTGCCCCAAAGATATTAAGAGTCTTTTGTGCCCAAACATTTTTCCTCCTCATCTCAATCATTTGGATTATATTATGTTTTAGTTGTGTTGATTGTAATGAGCTGAATGCAAGTATGTGTGACTCTTATTGTAATCATCTCCAATAATGGGAGAGCTAGATAGCAGACAGCTTTTGGCATCATATGTCTCTCTATCTCTTTTTTTAAAATCAATCCTTCTCTCTCGCCGCCTTCTTTGTTCTCTTCTGCTTGCTTTATCCTTTTGGGTGTGAGGTGGTGGGTGATATTTCTGGCTGTTTTGGGATAGAGGCCACCCGGTATCTGAGGAACCAAGACCATAGTCCACATTGGTTAGTGAGAGAATTCAGTCGAGACTTAGAACTGATAGCAGGGAGAGGGGGAGTGAGAAATTGTGAAGGAATGATGTCTACAGTGGACAGGGATTGGATGGAGATGGGATTGTGGATGTTGAAATTGACAGTTGCTTGAGGCAAGATTTGGTAAGAGGGAAGATTGGATGGCATGGATTGTGAAGAGGGAATAGGCTACCTGAATTTGAATTTTCTGTAGGGTGCCAATAGCTCCAAAAGCTTGAAGCAAGAAACTTTTCTAGCATGCCCTGTACTTATTGATGACTGAGAAAAGACTGTAAACTGTTTTTAGATGAATAAAATGTCTAAATAGCAGTGGCCGGTTGTATTTTTTTTGGTCTGTAGGGCAAACCTCTTAAGCTATCACGTCTGCTTATTGGCCAAGGATGATCTAAGTCTCAGATCTTCAGCTACTTGGCAATCCCTAACCCCACCCGGGTTAGGATTCAGCAATGGTCAAAAACTGCAAAGTTACATCAAATCAATGCAATGTTCTAATTTCAGTGGCACTATTTTCATTCACAAAACTAAGAATGTGAGCATTTAATGGTCATTGCTGGATGAAGCACAATTGTGCAGGACAAATCTGCATATTGACTATTCAATTAGCAAAGATTAAACAGGATTTTGTTTGAAGTAATTGATGCAAAAACTATAATATTTGTGTTATTCAGCTACTGGAATGTATCCCAAAAGTTGTTGGATATAGATCAAAACAGGTTGCATAAATCCTGTATAGACCATTGATAATGTTATTACCCATTCAGTTTTCCTCTAGCCATTCACTTTGGCAAGTGCTATGTCGGTATAAATTCTATATTACTTATTGATAGGGATGGGGTTGTTGGGATAAACAGTCTTGGTTCATTCATACTGAAGTCTAGAGAATATTGCTAATAAATCCCTCATGTCAGATGTAACTACTCTTACATGATAGAATAATGAATACATTATTCTTTCTTTGAGAGAAGAGGGAGTGGATGTATATAAGCATCCTCTAGTATATTTTCTGTACAAGTTTTCTGCAGGTATCAGATGATTAATAAATAAAATTGTTAGAGAATATATAACAGGCCCATAGAATGTCATCATCATGAATCATTTCCTAACCTAATTGGAATATCATCATTTCTGTTCAGGTTTGTCAAAATTCCCGTTTATCCTTGCTGGATAATGTGCAGGCACAAGTCCATTTGGCTTTCTCCTCCACCACCACCACCATTGCACCCTCCGCCCACACTCTCCCAAATCCCTCTTAAGCAGTAGAGAATTCTCGCACGCAATTAACTTTGCAATTGTGTCACTGTGTTGTAACTTCCAGCCTATTAGTAACAATTGGATGCTTTTTAACGTCTGAATGAATTAAAGAGCAGTTAGTAGAAGCAATTATTTGGGACGAAGGAGAGAGAAAATAAGAAATTGTCATAAATAGCTGTTTGTAATTTGGCATCTTTAAGTGTGCAATTATCTTGCTAACTTGGCTAGGATGCAAGATTACTGACAGTGTCTGTTCAGCTGGAGCTATGTAGTGCCATATAGGTAATGGAGTGTTTGCCATCCTTGCTATTGCCACAGACAGCAATCGCAGCACAGAGTTAAGGTCGGTTGCGGCAAATGATTAAGAAGGCAAATGGAATATTGTCATTTATTGTGAGGGGAATGGAATGTAAAGGTAGAGATGTTTTGCCATTGTTGTACAAGGTATTAGTGAGTTAACATCTGGAATATTCTAAGCAGCTTTGATTTCCTTACTTCAGAAAGGATATAATCATGTCACCAGAGAATCAGAGGGGTTCACTTGACTGATACCTGGGATTAGCATAATTATCTGGACAGGTTGGGCATGTACCTATTGGAGTTAAAAAGGTTGAGAGGTGATCTTACTGAAACATATAAAATTCTGAAGGGACTTGACATTTATCCTTTTGGGAGAAACAAGAACTCCAGGAGGCACAGTTTAAAAAAGAGTTCTTTCATTTAAGACAGAGATGAGAAGAAATATTTTTCATGTATCTGAAGTCACCATTGCAGACATCACTGCAGCTTCTTGAAGGTCAACCCAGGAAAGTGACTGGCTTGGATGGGGTACCCGGATAAGCACTGAGATCCTGCGTGGACCAGCTGGCAAGGGTGTTTGCAATGATGTAGAGATGCCGGCATTGGACTGGGGTAAACGCAGTAAGAAGTCTGACAACACCAGGTTTAAATCCAACCAATTTATTTGATAGTAAACTCATAAGCTTTTGACCCTCTGGTCTTCATCAGGTGAATGAGGTTCTGGTCTCAAACAGCACACAACTGTGTGTGCTGTCTGTGCTGTTATGTGTGCTGTTTGAGACTAGAACACCTCATTCACCTAACAAAGACCAGAGGGTCGAAAGGAAGTTCTGAAGTTGGGTAGGAGTTAATACAACACTGCTCCCTTAAAGGAAGAGTACATGTAGTTTGATCTTCAGTCTTAAGTGCATAGTTTAGGCTGGCATCTTTATGTAATGGTAACAAAGTTCTGCATTGTTAGTCTTAATTCAGATAAGATCCAACTGCCTCTTACAATGGCTTAGGGAGGCATTAATGTTCACTTGGTAGCATTTGAAGAGCAGCAGGGAGTTGCGCTTGTTGTCTTAACACTTATTGGGAGGTTAGATACGTCTGATATTATATAAATGCACATTTGACACAAGTTCTTTGTTGCAGGCTACCTGGTTTAAATCTCAACAGTTCAAAGCAGATTGGTTGCCAGTGTGAAAATGTAATAAGTACTGAAGAAAGTAATAAGTTTCTTCTCCCTTGAATCTAATGATGAAAATTCTATGAAAGTGTTTCTTCAAGCAGCTAATGAGCATTATTCTAGAAGTGCGCATGCAAACATTTTGAAGAAAGTAAAGCTTCTATTTTGCCCTTGGCCTCATCCCTTCTACATTCATCATTCTGTGATATTATTTGATTAATCTTGCTTTAATTAAACAACATTTTTTCATTAGAATTTTTCTGCAATTACTTATTGCTTTTTTTTAAAAGGATCATCTATGCAGTTAGCTTTTTATCCCCTCTAACTAGGGCTTATTTTCTAAAGTGGCCATTTCAGGAAATCATTTTTATCTTTTTACTGAACTATGCGTTCCATCAGTGTAAAGCAGGGGTGACTGTCTTCTACAATAAAGTTCTGTCATTTGAAGGTTAAGCAGGTCAGGTTTTTTTTTGTTGCAGTGATTTGTTAGTGAGACCAGTGGAGTGAGCCATCTGTGGACTGCATTCAGCTGCAGTGTAATTCAGGTGTGCAGCTGGGGTACTGCAGATGGTAAGGAATGCTGTTTTTCACCTCCTGTTTGTTCCATTAAATGTGAGCTTAACTGCTTTTGCAGCAGCAGTTTTAACTGTTAATATGCAAGTATGGATTTTATTTGGGGAGCAGTGAGAAGAGTTAGAAGTGATAGCTTATTTGTTGAGTGTTGACATAAAATTTTCATCGGTTTGATTTGCAACCAGCTGGAAGATAATATACCACAATAATAAGTTCTTTCAATCTCAGTCCTGCTAAAGTGGCAATATGGATTACCTCTAATAAGAAATTGTCATGCACTTCAGCTCAATGAACCAACACGGTTAAAGGTTTGGCTGATTCTATTGCAACTAGTTTGCTCAAAAGCCTCGATGAATAATACATAAAAGCCATTTAGTTTTGCATAGGTATTTGATTAGGAACTAGAAATATAAGCCCGTAACATCTGACCTCTGAGTGGTCTTACCTGGGACTGATCTTGAGGCACTGGAGTTCACACAATACCACAGGGAATTGCCAGTGAAGTTCAAATGGGGCAGCATGGTAGCACAGTAGTTAGCATGCTGCCCCCAGGAAGCACTTCTGGCCTCGGGTCACTGTCTGAGTGGAGTTCCTTAATGTCAGGGGACTAGCTAGAGTTTAGAAGCTAAAGGAATAGGGCTTGGGTGGGATTGTGTTTGATGCAGAATGGCCTCCTCCTGCACTGTAGGGATTCTATATGCAGTTAGGTGGATTGTCCATGCTAAATTGCCTGTTGTGTAGGTGAGATGGGTTAGAAATGATAAATGTATGGGGTTACAGGTTAAGATAGGGGAAAGGGCCTGAGAAAAGTACTGTCAGAGAGAGTTGATGCAGACTCAATGGTCTGAATGACCTTTTCTGCACAATACAGATCTGTAATCTTCCAACGGAAAATTGCCCTGAATTGTGATCCATCCAATAGTATGAATTAAATCAGAGACTTGAATAGAGCAGGAAAGGTTAGAAGAATTAAAACCACCTGGATCATGGGAGAACTAAAACTAGCTCCTTCCACTCTCCATTGGACACTGCTTGATGCATTTCACTTCTCACCCAACTATCTTCCAAACCAACTACCCTCTGGTCTCTTGTGACAATCCTGTCGAGTGCCTTCCCCTCCCGACTATCTTTCAAGCACGTTCTCAAATGATGACTTGAACACACCCCCTTAACATTGATCTGACAACTGAATGTGTCGCCACCCTAACCCCCACGTCCTACACATTTACCTTTTTTCTTCTCCCTGGTGTCACAAAGTAATAAGGCAGCTAGTGGATAAAAAAAAATGAAGGAGAGGCTTCCTAACCCTGACTCTGCTCTTGACGGAAGCCTTGGGAACAGACTGCACTAAGTCAAGGTCAGGCTAAAAGATGCAACTCTATTCTGCTATAAGTGCAAATAGGCAGAGTGGCAATCCAATTGTTATTGCCACTCCTTGCAAGTTCTCGGCAATCTTGAATAGCTATCCTCAAATAAGATCCATTAAAATTGATTTCCAGTGTTCTACTTGAGAAATGACCTTCATCCAGCACCGTAGCTATTGCAGTTTCAACTTAATGATGATATAATGGATAAAATAATTACCTTTAAATGTTCTTTATTTTATTAAATATAATCCTGCTTCAACCATTTGGTTAGGCCAGCTTTTAATTTTCAGTGAGTTTAACAAGACTACCAGATTTAGCAAGTATTGTCCTTTAGGCTAACCCCATATGCACTTTGGTTTAAGATGTGTTGTTTTTAGCATGTTTTAATAAACAACACATTGTTAAATGGATTTGAAGTCTATAAGTCTTATAGTTAAATTGGTCATTAAAATAATTAAGTTACATTTTTCTGAATCTGATCGTATAGCATTTTGGTAAAGCTTTTCAGTGGAAAGCAGATGCTATTTATGTACTTCCACTTATTTCTCTGTCTGACTTCCTCACTTACCAAGTGTGGCTCATTGGGAATGTTAGTACCTCTCTATTTTGCTGTCAGTGTTTTAACGTAGTGTTTTTTTTTAAATTATATATATCTGAATCGGCAGTCCATGCAACTCGTCACATTTAAATATAATTTCTAACACTCTGCACTATTAACAATTTCACTGATCAAAATGTTACTGGCTGTGCTTTCAAAATGCCATCTAGTTATTCTGATTGTATTTGTCAGCTGCATTCTCGAGGGTTGTTGCACTGAAGGAGTAACCGTAGATTTCAAAGACAAAGTATTAAATGAAAAGATTTATTTTTCCCTCTCCCATGTTTGCTCCAATAAAGCAAACTTCCCGGTTCCAGAAGTGAAAGGATATGGAAGAAATAATTTTAACAATCGTCCTCCTTATGCAGTAGTGCATATGCTGATTTTCATTAGTAACACATCCAAGAAACGAATTCAGCCCATCTCCTGTGGAAGACCTACATGAACAGAAATGAAAATGGAAAAAGGGTTGGCGCTTGCTTGTATTATCGCATAGAAAGTCAGAAAACAAAACCTTGAATGTTAAATAGATTTGGAGACCTCATCTTCAAAAGACTGATTCATCAAAGAGAAACACAAAAGGATGATGGGCCTTTGTTGTGAAATACTCACACATCTGAGGTTTTGAAGAGAATATTGAGATGAGATGCAATTGCGTTGAAAAATAGTGATATAAGCGAGTTGTTCTGGGAGCACTGAATTGAAGAATACTGGGTCCACATTAATGAAGCCTCAGTGAAATGAAGACCACTGGAACCCTTCACTCAATAAAACGCCATAATCACCACCTTTCTTCCCTGTCTTGAACAATAGGTATGTTGCACTGGGTTATGATTAACAGTTGAAGCTGTGCGAATCAACTGCTTTCTGAAAAGAAAAGTGATATAAATAATGTGTAGCAATGGGATTAAAATTAATAATGACCAAATGCGTCAAGAGAATCAATTATAATGTCGGTCTTGCAGATGGAGAAAAATTAGCTAAGCTTGGGCGATAAAAATCTGCTCTCCATATCTTAATCTCTTTCTTGAAGGTATTTCTTAAAATCTAGGTCTTTGACCAAGATTTAGGCCATCTGCCCTAATATTTCTTTTGTTTGATAACGTGCCTCGGCATGTTTTCTTACATTAAAAATGCTGTATAAATATTAGTTACTGTTATTGGATCTTAGTTTCCTTCGTTTAGCCATTTATATATTTCTATCTGTCTCCAGCAAACTACAGAACATCATTTCAATTTTCATCTTTCCTAAAGCTAGAGCGATTCAGTCCACATGACTGAATATTTTTCTAAGGATGTTCCTAAATGGCAAAATGCCCTTTTAAACTTGCTTAGCTTGCACTCTATTTTCCTGTATGGATTATTGAGGGGGCACTGACATAGTGGTGGCATTACTTGATTAGTAATCCAAAGACCTGGACTAATGCTCCAGAGACAATAATTCATTTCCATCAAGTAAACTAGGGAATTTAAATTTAATTTATTCATAAATCTGCATTAAATATTTAGTCTTAATAATGATAATTAATCCAGTGGATTGTCATGAAAAACACATTTGGAAATCTATTGTCCTTACTTGCCTTGGCCTAAATATGATTGCAGATCTACAACAATGTGGTTGATTTTTAAAATCAGTTGTATCTAAACTCCTACAGAAAATTTAAATAAAAGTAAAACCAGACAGACAAAGCAGTTTCAACCCAAGCATTGAAAATTACAAGAGTGCACACTCTGCTCAAGATCATCCTCACTGATGTCTGGGGACTTGCAGCAACATTGGGAGAGCACAGAAAAGTTAGACATTAGCTGGACATATTCATTCTTAGTGTCCCAACCATTTCCATCACCTTTCTTGAGTATGTCCTGCAGAACAGACATGCAAGAACTGTTGACACTGATATATCATGAGGAAGGAGTTGCCGTGCAAATCCTCAGCTTTGACCACAGAGCCCTTGAAGTACCTGATATCAGATCAAAAGTGGGCAAGGAAGCCTTCTGCTGATTTTCCTCTATGTTGAACACTACTTGGCAAAAAAAATACTGAGGATAGCATGCGTACAGAATATACTCTGGATGAAGTACTTCAATAGTCATCATCACCTGTAGTTTGGTAGCACCACTGCTGACTAAATTGACCAAGTCTTGAAGGATAGATTTGCCAGATTGATTTGCCTATAGAAGGAAGTGAGGGAATCGACGAGGGGGAAAACTACTTGAACGTACTCTGACCAATTTACCAGTTTGATACTGTCACACTGAAGGCACCATCCATCAAGTTATCTGCTAGTAACATTCAATGGAACAGATTCAGAACAGATCTAATAGCTCAAAATTGGGCAGCAGCGAAATTGTATTCATAAGCAATCTATAGCCACGGATCTCAGTAGACCTCCCACTCTACTATTAGCAACAGAACAAGAAAATTCAATCAAGAGTGCAGGAGAGCATGCCTGGAACAACAACAAACAGATCTAAAAATGAGGTGCTAACCTGGTGAGGCTACATCGCACGACTACCTGTGTGCTAAGTAGTGGCAGCATCATGTTATGGACTTGGTTAAATGATCTCTCAATCATCAAATTTGCTCAAAGCTTTGCACTCCCACCACATCTAGTCATGGCAACAGACACTTTAATCAGAGGAGGCACCTCCATAAGCATCCCCATTCTCAATGACAGAGGAGCTTAGCTTGTCGGTGCAAAAGACAAGGCTGGAACATTTTGAACCATCTTCAGCCAATAAAGTGCTGCATGAATGATTCACCTTAGCTGCTGCCTGAGGTCCTACTATCTCAGATGCCAGTTTACAGCCAATTCAAGTCATTTTGTGTAATGTCACAGAATGACTAAAGGCATTGCAAAGGCTATGGGTCGTGACAACTTTCTGGAAATAACACTGCAGACTTATGCTCCAGAACTAACTTCCAGTTCCAGTACAATTGCAACACTAGTATCTATCTGACAAAGTAAAAAATATTGCCCGGGTATGTCCTGTCCAGAAAAGGAAGATAAATCCAAGCAAGTCACTGATATCTCGTTATTCTATTGGGGAATCCTTTTCAGAAGTTCCCAAATAGGGGTTTACTAGGCAATTTCTAGAAATGTAATCTCCCCTGAACAATTGTGCTGTGCTGGAACCATCTGACAAAGCAATTTAAATTGCTAACTTTAGATGATTCTACCAGTTTTAGGCAGGATTCTGATTTAGAGGCATTCAATCATAATCCCACAGATAATAGCTTCGTACCATGAAAGGGTTGACGTACGTGGGGAGATTAAACAGTTTGGACTTGTGCTTGCTGAAGTTTAGAAGAATGTGAGGGAAACTGATTGAAGTATATGAAATCTAAAAAGGATTAACAAAATAAATGTAGACCAGATGTTTCCACTTGTGGGCAATCTAGAACAAGTGGTTACAGGTATAGATTGAGAGGTGGTAGTTGAAAACTGAAATGATGAGGAATCAATTGCAGAGGGTGGTGAATTTGTGGAACTTGCTGTCCCATAGCGCAGTGCAGTCTGAATCATTACATGGTTTCAAGATACAGATATATTTATAATTTTAAAAATTGGTTAAAAGGATATGGGAAATAGGTAGAGAAGTGGATTTGAGACCAGGGAGAGAATAGCCATGATCTAATTGAATGGCGGAGCAAGGTAAAAAGGCTGAATTGCGTCCTTTGCTCCTATTTCCTATATTTATATGTTATCTTAGAAACTTGCCTTCTCCCTTTCATTGGGGTTTTACAGCAGCCTTCACTGCGCTTCATTTGCACTTGGCTGCTGCTGATGGGGTCCATTTTGCTTGTCAGTCTGACTCAGTCAAAGGTTGGACCAGACGGACTATACAATTAAAGCATAGGTAAGTGGCTATCCACCGCTGATTACCACTTATGCATCTCAATCTAAAATATGTGGCATATATTGAGAGCTTCATGCTGTGACTGTAGGGGTATAAGTGTGCGAGTCATCGAGCTGAAAGTGTTCAGGCCCAGGGATAAATGATTAATCATTAATAAAGGATCATAAAGTAGGTTTTGACAGTTACTGTAACAGCGCATAAAATATCAGTTATAACAAGCTGATTAAATGTATGTACTCCCCAGTACTAAATGAAATACAACTCTAATTACTAATATCAAAAGTCAATTCCATCATTATAACCACTTGATTAGATTACTCTACTGGTTATTTTGCAGTAGGGAAAGTTCCTTAAAAAAAATATATATTCATTTGGCACTTAAGCAAGTGTATTATCAAATGTAATATTTCAAAGTGACTGCTATTTAAATGAATAATCCAGGAGAGAGGCTCAGCAATATTGGTGAGTATCATCACAACGGCTTTTAAGTTATGAAGAAAGCTTTCTAAAATTTTCTTCCATAAGTTTGAAAACTGAACACATTCAAAAACTAGTCTTTTTTGAACCTCATTAACCTCTGACAACAGGAATTTCACTTGACCTTGGCACAGGAAGTCGTTTTGTTTGCACTGTTTACCTTTAATCTCCAGAACCATCCTGTAAACCATCCTGCACCACATCCTTCGTCAAATAAGAAGGCCAAAACTGGATACACTACTACAGATGTGGTCTCACCAACACCTAATACTTAATTTTATACTCCAGTCCTTTTGCAATAAATGCGAACACTTCATTTATCTTTTTTTATTATATGCTGTAAGTGTGTATGCATACCAACTTTGAGATTCATGAACAAAGACACCAAGCCCCTCTGCCCAGATGCATTTTGAAACTCCTTTCCATTTAAGTAATAATTCGTCTTTCAATTTTTTTGGCCAAAATAGGGAGTGAGAGAGATGTGGGGGCATGGACAAGACAGTGGAATAGGGGTGGTGAGGAATGACACAAATTGGTGAGTGATGAGTGGTGCTGTTTTGGTCAGGTGTGGGATGGAATACTGTGGGGCTGAGGTGCTTCGTTGGGAAGCGTATGGGGGAATGTAAGGTGCAGTGCTGTTTAAAATAGTTACTGTGAAGCTAGAAATGCTTTTCTCCTTCCAACTCTTTCAAAATACCTGTGTGTAAAACTGGCAGAACCATCTAGAGTTAGTAATATTTTTTGTCTGCACTGTTTTACCTTGCGAGCCCACCTACAAGCAAAATTACAGATTGCACAATGGGTGGGAACATATCCTGTATTTATTATTTAGTGTTACATCTTAATTTTGCAGCAGTTTTATTTACTTTAGATTATAGTAGCCTAGCTTTCAGCTGTTGAGACGCAAGTAGACCTAAGCCTAGATGCAGTATCCCAAGTTCGCTAATTAGCATCCTAATTAGCTTTGCTAGATTCAGTAACTGTAACTTCAATCGTGAAATACATGTAGCTGATGCCTAAATGTTGATGAATTAGTTATTTGGACAATGGTATCAATGGGGGCAGCACGACTGCACAGTGATTAGCATTCAGCTCAATTTGGGATCCAGGTTTGATTCCAAGCTTGAGTCACTGTGTGGAGTTTCCATGTGCTCCCCACGTCTGCATGAGTTTCCTCTGAATGCTCTATAAATTGGTACAGAGAGGAAACCCGATACTCTACACAGGTAGAGTATCCCACCCTCCCCCCTCCTCTAACCTAATAGTAAAAGTGTGTGGGAAGTTTTTTTTTCTCTCTCCTGGAAATTAAAGTATCAGGGATGGCAGTGCAGGCAGTACGTTGCACCTCCTGCGGTATGTACGAGGTGAGGGACACCAGTAGTCTTCCTGCTGATTACACCTGCAGGAAGTGTGCACATTTGCAGCTCCTTGAGGATCGTGTTAAGGAGCTGGAGCTGGAATTAGAGGAACTCAGGGTAATTCAAGAGGTTGAGGAGGATATTGGCAGGAGTAACAAAGAGATAGTCACTCCTAAAAGTGATTATTGGGTAACTATTAGGAGGAGGGGTAAGAAGCAATCGGGTAGACAATCCCCTGGGGCTGTTCCCCTCCAAAACAAATTTTCTGTCTTGGAGGCTACAGTTGAGGAAGAATCAACTGGAGATGACCAAAGGGAGCAGGTCTCTGGGGGTGAGCCTGCTGAGAATGCTCAGGGGGGTAGGGGGAATAAGAGATTGGGCCTAGTAATTGGAGACTCCATAGTTAGAGGGACAGATAGGAGAGTAAATAGTAATAAAAGTGACTCAGGGCTGGTGTGTTGCCTCCCAGGGGCTGGGGTCCAGGATGTCGCAGATCGGGTTTTAAGATTCTTAAGGGAGAGGGGAGTCAACCCCAAGTCATAGTTCATGTAGGGACACATGATATAGGAAGGACGAGGGAAGGGGATATTAAACAGAAATTTATGGAGTTAGGGTGGAAGCTTAGGGCCAAAACTGGCAGAGTGGTTATCTCTGGACTCTTGCCTGTGCCACGGGATAGTTTAGAGAAGAACAGAGAGAGGGAATGTTTGAACTCGTGGCTGCGGGGATGGTGCAGGAGGGAGGGTTCAGGTTCCTGAACAATTGGGACTCATTCTGGGATAGGTGGGACCTCTACAAGAGAGATGGTCTACACCTGAACCAGAGGGGAACCAATATCTTGGGGGGAAAATTTGCAAAGGCTATGCAGGGGGCTTTAAACTGATTCAGAGGGGGGGTGGGATCCTAAGTAGTTGGGGTGCTAAGAGGGATGACAGTAAGGGGGTCATAGAAGAAAGCTGTAAAACACAGCAGCGTACAGGTGGAGTAGGGCATGGTTTGAAATGCGTATACTTTAATGCAAGGAGTATTCGCAATAAGGGGGAGGAACTTGCAGCTTGGACCAGTACCTGGAACTTCGATGTTGTGGCCATTTCAGAGACTTGGGTAGAGCAGGGACAAGAATGGATGTTGCAGGTTCCGGGGTTCAAATGCTTTAGTCGGAGTAGAGAAGGAGGTAGAAGGGGGGGAGGAGTGGCATTATTAGTCAAAGACTGTATCACAGTGACAGAGAAGAAGTTTGATGAGGACTTGTCTGTTGAGGTAGTATGGGCTGAGATTAGAAACAGGAAAGGAGAGGTCACCCTGTTGGGAGTCTTTTATAGACCTCCTAAAAGTTCTAGAGAGGTTGAGGAAAGGATTGCCAAGTCAATTCTGGACAGGAGTGAAAGTAATAGGGTAATTGTTATGGGGGACTTTAACTTTACTAATATTGATTGGAATAGCTATAGCTCTAGCTCGTTAGAGGGGTCAGTTTTTGTACAAAGTGTGCAGGAAGGTTTTTTTGACTCAGTATGTAGATAGGCCAACTAGAGGTGAGGCTACATTGGATTTGGTGCTGGGCAATGAGCCAGACCAGGTGTTAGGCTTGGAAGTTAGTGAACATTTTGGTGATAGTGACCACAATTCGGTTACGTTCACCTTAGTGATAGATAGGGATAGGCATGAAGCTGGGGGCAGTAGTTATAGCTGGGGGAAGGGTAATTATGAGGCCATAAGGAGAGAATTAGGGTGCATAGGTTGGACTAGGAAACTACAGGGACTGGGAACATCTGAAATGTGGAGCTTATTCAAGGAGCAGCTGCTGCGAGTCCTTGATAAGTATGTCCCTGTCAGGCAAGGAGGAAATGGTCGAGTAAGGGAACCTTGATGTACGAAAAAAGTTGATTCGCTGGTTAAAAGGAAAAAGGAGGCTTATGTCAGGATGAGGCTTGAAGGCTCGGTTAGTGCAACGGATAGCTATAGATTAGCCAGGAGGGAGCTAAAGAGTGAGTTGAGGAGAGCTAAGAGGGGACACGAGAAGACTTTGGCTGATAGGATTAAGGAGAATCCTAAAGCTTTCTTTAGATATGTTAAGAATAGAAGATTGGTTAGGACAAGATTAGGGCCAGTCATAGACAGCAGTGGGAAGTTGTGCGTGGAGCCTGAAGAGATTGGAGAGGCACTGAAGAAATATTTCTCTTCGGTATTCACGCAGGGTGATGTAAATGTAGTTATGGAGAACACTGAGGTACAGGGTTGCAAAATGGAAAGTATTGAAGTAGATAGGGAGGATGTGCTAGATATTCTCGAGGGTTTGAAGTTGGATAAGTCCCCTGGGCCGGACGGGATTTACCCTAGGATTCTCTGGGAGACAAGAGAGGAGATTGCAGAGCCTCTGGCTCTGATCTTCAGGTCGTCGTTGGTTACGGGTGTGGTTCCGGAGGACTGGAGGATAGCGAATGTGGTCCCATTGTTCAAGAAGGGGAAGAGAGACCTTCCAGGGAATTATAGGCCAGTGAGTCTTACTTCTGTTGTGGCAAAGTATTGGAGAGAATTATTAGGGATAGGATTTATAGTTATTTAGAGAGAAATGAATTGATTGGGGATAGTCAGCATGGTTTTGTGAAGGGTAGGTCGTGCCTTACTAACCTTATTGAGTTTTTTGAAAAAGTGACAAAAGAGGTGGATGGGGGTAAGGCGGTTGATGTGGTATATATGGACTTTAGTAAGGCGTTTGATAAGGTGGCCAATGGAAGACTTCTGCAGAAAATGCAGATGTATGGGATAGAGGGTGATTTAGCTAATTGGGTTAGGAATTGGCTAGCAGATAGAAGACAGAGGGTGGTGGTTGATGGGAGATATTCATTGTGGAGTTCGGTGACAAGTGGTGTACCTCAGGGGTCTGTTTTGGGGCCCCTGCTGTTTGTAATTTTTATAAATGATCTGGATGAGGGTATTGAAGGATGGATTAGTAAATTTGCAGATGACACTAAAGTCAGTGGAGTGGTAGATAGTGAAGAGGGGTGTTATAGTTTGCAGAGAGACTTGGACAAGTTGCAGAGCTGGGCCGAGAGGTGGCAAATGGAGTTTAATGTGGAAAAGTGTGAGGTAATGCACTTTGGCAGGAATAATAAATATGTAGAGTATAGGGCTAATGGTAGGATTCTTAATAGTGTTGATGAACAGAGGGATCTTGGTGTATATGTGCATAGATCCCTGAAAGTAGGCAGTCAAGTCGATAAGGTTGTTAAGAAGGCATATGGAGTCTTAGCTTTTATTGGTAGGGGGATTGAATTTCGGAGCCGCAACGTCATGTTGCAACTGTACAAAACTCTAGTGCGGCCGCACTTGGAGTATTGTGTGCAGTTCTGGTCCCCACATTATAAGAAAGATGTGGAGGCATTGGAGAGGGTACAGAGGAGGTTTACCAGGATGTTGCCTGGTATGGAGGGCAGGTCTTATGAAGAGAGGCTGAGGGATTTGAGGTTGTTTTCGTTAGAAAGGAGGCGGCTAAGAGGAGACCTTATTGAAACATATAAGATGATTAGAGGTTTAGATAGGGTGGACAGTGATAGCCTTTTTCCTAGGATGGAGAAAGCTAGCACGAGGGGACACAGCTTTAAATTAAGGGGTGATAGTTATAGGACGGATATCAGAGGTAGGTTCTTTACCCAAAGGGTGGTTCGGGAGTGGAATGCCCTGCCTGCAGCAGTTGTAGATGCGCCAAGTTTGGTGATGTTTAAGAGGTTAGTTGATAAGTACATGGAAGAGAAGGGAATGGTTTAGTTTGGAGGGGCATTACTTTTTATATTGGTCGGCGCAACATCGAAGGCCGAAGGGCTTGTTCTGTGCTGTAATGTTCTATGTTCTATGCTCCGGTTTCCTCCTACCAGAGGAAACTGGTACACCTGAAAGATGTGCTGTTAGGTTCATTGGCTGAGCTAAATTCTCCCTCAGTGCACCAGAACAGGTGCTGCAGTGTGGTGACTGGGGGATTTTCACAGCAACTTCATTGCAGTATTAATGCAAGCCTATTTATGACACTAATAAATAGATTTTAGACTTAATTGCTTCGTGGAACTTCCAATTTTATTCAGACATTTACACAATGTGAGAGAGCCCAATTTTATTTTAAGTTTTAAAAATCTACCTTTAACCTTGCAATTTTTCACCATTTAATTAGAAATTGGAAAAAATATTATGAATATTTTGTTTGACATCTGCTGTAAAACTGGAATTGCAGTCTCCTGCCAATTAGCTGTTGTGCAAGACTGATAAAGAAATGCATGCAACAGGTTGAGAACAGACATCAGATTGTATGCATACAAATATATCACTCCCTTAACACACAATACAGAAATGTATACAGCCTGCACATATACAGACAGCATCCAACCTGCACGCACACATACCAACCAGCATCCACTCTCCTCATGCACACATACAGACCAGCATCCAATCTGGACACACATGCACAGACCAGCATCTACCCTGCAGCGGTAAAGAGGTCGTTTGGTCCATCATGCCTCTGCAAGTCGAACAACAGTTACCCAATTTATTTCCACTTTGCAGCAGAAAGGCATATTTTGCTTTATAAAAAGGTTCCTCAGTCTTATGTAATACTTTACAGCCATGCAACCAAATGTCAATCCCACAAGATCACTGCAGCAAAGATATTCTGAAATAACTTGATATTGAAAAGCTCAGAGGTTTGCTATGGATGCAGCCTAATGTCCAGTGCAGAGAATAAGGAATTCGCTTTCCTAGTTTTGGGAAACTATCCCATCTATTTGTAACCCAACAACTAGATGAGAACGTAAAAGAGAAAAATAATAACCCCCGTCTCTTTTTATTACACTGATCTTTTTCGCACGGACACATGGTAAATGAGGATGGCACTTTTACAGATCTTCCTTGATTATATTTTCTTGGTTGATGGCATGGTTGGCAATTGCTGGGTGATGGAGTTGACTCCATAGAGATCTTAGAGTAATTAGGTTGGTGGAGTGAGCTAAGGTTAAAGGGAGGAAGGAATGCAATGAAGGGTTTAAAATCTGAAAATTTTAAATTGGAAGTGTTTGAGGAAAAGGTGCCAATTTAAGTTGGTAAAGACAGTAGGTAACTCAATTAACTTTGGTTTGGAGTCAGAAAATATTCTTGCCGTGGTCAAGTGAAATGTTTTATCAGTAACTCTGCATACTCATTCCATTAAGCTTTCATGAGACTTCATTTCAAACTCTTTAACTAATTTTGAATTGAAGTAACTAAGTAGATTGAAAGAAGGTCACATGCTGAACTTAGTTAATGTATGTTCAAGAGACAAACTTACCGAGTGTACAGTTACTGTATTTCTTCAGCACTGAACTTGTTTATTGTTATCCAGTGCTGTAATTTAATATGCAATAGGTAAATGAGTCACGCCTACACCAGACTCTTCCTTTATGAACACAAAGCATTCAGTGTTGCAAAGATTCATGTGCATATCCTAAATGAGAACAAAAGGCAGATGAAAGTGGGAGTACAAAGTAAATCAGCATGCCATTTAATTTGAGAAAATGATGTTGACCTATTGTACTGGCTCAGGAGATTACAACAATGAGTAGCTGAGAAATGCAGACCAGGAAGGTCCAAGTTCCATCCCTAACCTGCCTGAATTGGCTAAACTGAGGTCCAGTGCGGAGGAGAAGGAAATCCATTCACGTTCCTGGTTTCAATCCCTGTTCAGAGAATCATTGGCTTCGACTGCTTTGAACATGACTATGATGCTGCAGCTGTTGGTTGCATGCCACAAAATACTCGGGTACTTAACATGGATCAAGAAGCAAGAGAGTAGCAAATTGAGGATATATAACTAAATTGCCTCTCTTATCTGACTCTCACCTATAAATTGTTGAATGTGCATTTTGATTTCAGAGTTTGATTGTTTTTACTTTTCAGATCAATGCACTGTGACAAGGACATATCTGTTCCTTCACAAATTCTGGTTCTTCAATGTTGTGTACTACTTTGGCAATTGGGCATTCATTGCAGTAAGTATATTGGTTTAATTGCTATTTTAATTTAACTGCTGGCCATTGTTTATCCTTGAAGTGATCACTAAAACTTAACAGAAAATCTTGGATCATTACAAAACCTACCACTTGAATCATGCATACCTGACTTGGCAACTTGAAGCTGCAGATGACACAATTGATGACACAGTGCACAGTGAGGAAGATTATCTAGGATTGCAGTGGGATTGTGATCAATTGAGCCAATGTGCTAATGAATGACAGATGGAGTTTAGATAAATGTGAGGTGATATGTTTTGGTAGATCGAATCAGGGCAGTTAATGGTAGCGAGTTGGGGGCAGATATAGAACAAAGCAATCTAGGAGTACAGGTTCATAGCTTCTTGGAGTCCCAGGTGGACGGCATGTTTGGTTTCATTGGCAAAAATATTGAATACAGGAGTTGGGTTGTCTTGATGAAGTTGTACAAGACACTGGTGAGGCCACACTTAGAATACTGTGTGCAGTTCTGATCACCCTATTATTGAAAGGATGTTATTAAACTGGAAAGCGTGCAGAAAAGATTTACTAAGATGCTACTGGGACTTGATGGTTTGAGTTATAAAGAGAGGCTAGATGGACTGGAATTTTTTTCTCTGGAGTGTAGGAGGCTTAGGGGCAATCTTGCAGAGATCTATAAGATAATGAGGGGCATTGATAACGTAGATATTCAACACCTTTTCCCAAAGTCAGGAGAGTCTAAACATAGAGGGCACTGGTTTAAGTTGAGAGATACAAAAGGGTCCAGAGGGGCAGTTTTTTAACTCAGGTGTCTGAAATGAGCTGCCAGAGGCAGTAATAGACAATTTTGTCTTTTAAAGAAGTATTTACACGTTTACAAGGAAAAAATGATTGTAGAGGGATATGGGCCAAATGAGGGCAATTGGGACTAGTGGTAAAAACTGGGCAGCATGGACAAGTTGGGTCAAAGAGCCTGTTTCCATGCTGTAAACCTCTGACTCTATATTCACCTCATTCTTTTATTCTTTGGAGGGAGAAACACAGAGCTTGGATTTTCCATAGAAAGCTGTGTAACTCCAGTGGAACAAAATGGGGAAGGCAGCAGAACCCAAGTCACTGATAGTCCAATTGTCCCTGTCTCTTCCAAGATTTCCTTTCAGAGTTGACATGGGATTCCACTCCATCTGTCATATTATAGACTGGTGTAAAGAAACCTGAGACAATTAATGGCATTTGTATCTGGTGCCCAGTGAGGATTGGCAGGTGTGTCCTTTCTGTCCTGAGAACAGCATGGAACAAACTCTTGGTTTCAAGTCCAAGAGCAGTGTTGGGGGGGATAATCCGTAAGTGTGAATTTCATGAGCAAATAATGATTTACAGACTTGTCTTCAAAAATAACACATGCAGATTGTGCAAGGCTTTTATTTTAATTAGTTAACTTTCTTTTAAATTCAATGGATACAAACATCCCACAATTTGGCATTAAACTGGTTGTTTCACTTATTGGGGGAAAAAAAGGATGCATCTTGCAAAGAATGTAAATGTCACATTGCTGTAGTCAACAGTGTGCTTTGGAAGTTTGAGCCTACACTGATGAAAAGAGGAATTTGACCCTGTATTACCTGGTCTGGGAGTGTTTGATACTCCATTGTTCAACATTACTTATTTTCTGTGGTCTCTATTTTAATCAATATTGTAACTGTGGGCAGTATTTGAAATTTTTTTTATAAAGTCACCTTTTGAAATGTTTCAATTCACGCTTTGCATTAATGGGGCTATTTTGTATTCACAGGTCTTCCTAATTGGGCTAATCGTCTCCTGTTGCAAAGGAAAACGATCAGTCATCGAGGGGGAGGTAGATGACGATGATTCAGATTTAAGTGATGACGATCTCATGGAGAGACGTCGCGTTTAAATCTACGCTGAGTCCCTCAAGCTTTAACTTGTATGGTTTGTGTGGGGGGGTGGTGCAGGGAAGAGGGAAATCTCTATTTATGCTGAAATGTTTAAACTGACCTGTTCCCCTTTTGAGTGCAAACTTTGAAGAAGGGGTATGGGAGATGGGTGAAGTTGTGAAAGAGAAAAAAACTGAATCCGTACAGTATATTGTATTAAATTCAAGCATACTGCTGCCAACCTTTTTTTTGAAATGCGTTAGAAAGGGCTGCTAATTTTCTAAATGGTTTTAAATGGAGCAGACTAATTTGCAGATCACTGCATGTAATCTCTGAAATTACATTCAATAAGTGTTTTTTGCCTCTTAACATCAAATTGCAGTCTTGGAAATTTGCTCATTTTAATTTTGTGGTTGCGTACAGAACTAAGCAATGTATTTAATGCTTTAGTTAAAATTGTTTTCATGGCTTTTTACTAAGTAATCACTGAGTTTAATTGCAGAGTTTTAAAAAGAAATCTATGTCATCTGTAAGTTACATTTATAATAAAAACAACAAATTCCTGGATGAGATTTTCTTTTTTCTTCTTCACAGAAGGGGTATATGGTAACACAATGGTAATATTACTAGACTAATAATCCACTTACCCAAGCAAACAACAACAAGATAAAAGCAAATTACTGCAGATGCTGCAATCTGAAAGAAAAACAGAAAATCTCAGCAGGTCTGGCAGCAATTTGAGGAGAGAGAAGAGAACCAACGTTTTGTGTCTAGTTGAACCTTAGTGAGAACTGAGCTCAAAGACGTGAGTTCAAGCCCATCCAAGACAGCTGGCGGAACTTAAATAAAGCTGAAGTTTAGAACGAGTACCAGTAATGATAACTATAAAACTACCAAATTGTGAAAATTTATCTTGATCACTAATCTCCTATAAGAATAGAAAGGTGCCATTTTTTTCCCCTGTTCTGGCCCAGATATAGCTGCAGCAATGTGGTCAACTATCATGTGCTCTTGGGTATGGCCTAGCAAAGCACTCATTTTTATTCAGGAAGGCAGCTGACCACTTTGTGTCCTTTTCCTCTTGCAATTTCACAGGACTGGCAGCCTTGCAAGTATGCCGTCAGCATTGATCATTCGTCATGAGTGCCAGTAGGCCATTTGACTGGAAGGTATTGTAGCTGTGTGCCATCTACACTGTTGTCACTTCTTTGTTAGTGCGACTTCTGTACTGTTAATGTTATAGAAAATGCCTCAGAAATGTTATAGGATGTAACCGTAGCCTTTGGGCTCTCTTGTTGTTTCCTTCTCCACTTCAAAGCCATCAGCAATGTCATGAGTGGCACAATGACAACCATACTGCTGCCTCACAGTGCCAGGGACCTGGGTTCAATTCCCAGCTTGGGTCTTTGTGGAGTTTGTATGTTCACCTTGTGTCTGCATGGGTTTTCTCCAGGTGCTCTGGTTTCTTCCCATGATCTGACAGATGTGCTGGTTAAGTGAATTGACCCCAACAGGTGCTGGACTGTGACAACTACAGGAATTTCACAGTAACTTCACTGCGGTGCTAATGCAAGCCTTAATAAACTTTACTGTTTTTACTCGAATGAAACAGGTTCAGTTGAACCGCGATAGAAAATGTCAATCTTGAGATCGATGTCCATTAAAGAAGTAAAACAACAGTTAATGCAGACTTTCAAAAAACTGATGTCCGTTAAGCATGTGTTACAGCCAAGAACCCTAACCTGTAACCATCTGTAGTTGGTATAATATATCAGATGTTCTGTGGGGATGCATTGAACCGAAAAGTCAGTAAAAGATGATAATCTTCTTGAGCTCAGTAGGGCAGTTCAATTAATAGGTTGATATTTTGGGATGATTTGCATGCCAGTTGTGTAGTATTTTCTTTAATCTGCAAACAAATTAAACAACTTCTCTTAAGCATCCTACAAATGTCTTATGCAACTTTGGCAAAGGACTGCTCATATCATGTTCCTTAAATGGTAATGTCTGTAGACAAAACATCCAAAAACTGGAAACTGTTCAACACAAGTGCTTCACTAGCAAAAAAGGTGGCTTCAGTTCTATTTTAG
The DNA here is from genome assembly GCA_024679065.1 of Sphyrna mokarran. Classification (NCBI taxonomy): domain Eukaryota; kingdom Metazoa; phylum Chordata; class Chondrichthyes; order Carcharhiniformes; family Carcharhinidae; genus Sphyrna; species Sphyrna mokarran. Next base: position 116,782,513 of record JAGIQG010000005.1, on the reverse strand, counting down.
TTTGTTACAAATGAAAATGTTAACATTGGAACTAACTTAGTTCAAAATGGATATTCAGTGCGCAGCTTTGGTCAGCCTGCAGCCATGTATCCATAATCAAAATCATATCATACCAGTGTGTACCAATTAGCATTGTTAATTCATCATCTTGATTGCAGATGCTCCATGCATTCAGATACAGTACTTTAAGACTTGCCTTTTTAACGTTTTTAAATATAGTTTTTTTTGTACTTGCTAGCCCTTGTTTCCTGTGCCCTATTTCTAATTCTCTGCTGCTCTAGTTTAAACCCTCCCTTGGTCTGCAGTGACTCCAGAAGGCAGCTCTTGTCCAGAGCCTTCTCCAGAGCAATTAGGGACAGGCAATAAATATTGCCCTCTTCAGTCACTCCCACATTCCATAAATGATTTTTGTTTTAAAAAATGAAGCTGTCATACAAGTAGTGTTGTACCCTGTAAATTTACAGCCTATCTGGGCTGGACCTGGGATGATGTGGAAACTTGTAAATTCGTTCCTTAAACAATCTCTAGGTAATAAATAGGGATTTCACTCCTGGACTTTCACTCCTGGCCCTGACCTCACCAGACTAGCCACCAACAATTTTCATGAAGCCAAAAGACTGGTTCAAAATTGTACCCCTCTATCCCTGAATTGAAATCCATAATTGATCCCTTGAATTGATCCAATCCAACCCACACAACATTCCTGCTGAGCTGACACCTTCCGCTAACCCGCTCTCTCTAGCCTGAGCCCCAACCGCTGATGTCCCCCACAACTTGTTACCTCCAAATCCCCTCATGAGTTTGATCCCTCACTCCTCTGTCTCACCACCTATCCCCTCACACCCTTATCCCACCCACCTCACCCACTACCAACTCAAACCCTTCAGCACTATTCCGCCCCCACCCCAAACAACCACAATTCCTTCAATCTACTCCCCCCAGCTCCTTCACCCAGCATCAGATTGACTCTAAAACAGGATGATCGAGTAGATCTTCAATGTCAGGTTGGTTTCACCACATTACTGCACTGCTGCTTCCCACCTTCGGGCAGCTTTGTGCTTTTCCAGTGGGCTTTTCCGAGAAAATTGGTATTTCCAAGCTGCCAGAGGGTAGGGAATGCCGCAGCACAGTGATGTGCTGGAGCTCCCACTGACACTGTCAGACTGGCTATATAAAGTCAAATGAGAATGCCAACTGATAATTCCAAACCTTTTTTTTTTTTTGAAGCCAGTCTGTCAAATCTGGAGTTTATTGGAAGGACAATGAGAAACTCTATTCAAAACACTGAACCCCATCTCCATTAGCCCCTGTTCAACAACCATCCAAAATCTCAGCACTCCTCCAATTTTGATGTTCCCAGTTTTTGTTTTTAGTTGTCTAAAATCAGATGCTCAAACATAGATCATTCAGCCTGTTTAGCCTTTTCTGCCATTCTATGAATTCATGGCCAACCTGGATTTTAATTCATCCACCTTCCCTGACTCCCTGTCCTTTGAAATTATTTATTGAATTATTACACACTGCTTATTGTCATGTGGAGGTGCCAGGGTTGGACCGTGGTGGGCTCCTTCATCAGGTGAGCACTTTGAAACCTTGATTCCAAATAAACCTGCTGGACTTTAACTTGGTATTGTGAGACTTCTTACTGTTTATTATGGCAGAGAGTTTCAAACTTTGATTATTTTATATATGAAGCAGCATTTCTTTTCTCTTTAATGACTATTATGTTAAGATTCTGCCTTCCACTCAACATCAGTGGACAAACAGTATCTGTAGCTCATCAACTTCTTTCAAAATCCAGAACCTCCTATGTTTTGGGGAAAACAGCATCGGTTTGTGTAATCACAGTCATATTTCAGGCTCTGGTAATATTCTGTTGAATCTCCTTTCCTTCAATGAGCCCTTTCCTTGGGGTTGTCCCCAGAACTGTACACAATACTCCAGGTACGATTTAACCAGGGATTTTTACATCGAGCTTAATTTACCTTTATTTTTTCGCTCTCCAGTAGTAGAGAGCTTTTTTGTACTTGACTACTACAGTCTAGTGGCCTGTGTATGTGGACACTGAATCTATTGGATCCCCACTATTCCTAGCTTTTTGTCATTGAAATAATGCTCATTTTTTTTTTAGGCTAAGGTTGGATGATTTCACAGTTGACCTGTGTTGAAATCCACATAGAAACAAGAAGCAGGAATAGGCTATTTGCCCTTGGAGCCTGCTCCGTCAATCATTTTGATCATGGCTGATCATCAGATTCAATATTCTGATTTTTCTCTCCCCCTCCATCCCATATCCCTTGATTTCTTTAGCCCCAAGAGCTATATCTAATTTCTTCTTGAAATCAGACAATGTTTTGGCCTCAACTACATTCTGTGGTAATGAATCCACACATTCACCACTCTGGTGAAGAAACTTCTCACCTTAGTTCTAAAAGGTTTTTCTTTTATCCTCAAATTATGACCCGTAGTTCTAGACTCATTGGGAACATTTTTTCTGAATCTATCCTGTCTAACCCTGTTAGAATTCTATAAGTTTCTAAGACCCCTTCTCAATCTTCTAAACTCCAATGAATATAATCCTAACTGACATAGTCTTTCCTCATATGACAGACCTGCTATCTCAGGAATCAACCCCTGGTAAATCTTTGCTACACTCCCTCTATAGCAATGACATCCTTCCTCAGATAAAGACATTAAAACTGCAAATGATGCTTTTGCATCAATGATACACAGGAACTAAGCTGTGGAATTTTCTCCCTCAAATCTCCACACATCCTTTTCCTCCCTCAAGACATTTCTTGTCCGTCCTAATACCTCATTTTGTGACTCTCTATCAAATCTTAGCTAATTATGGGTGGGTCAGTTTCACTCAGTTGGCTGGACAGTTAGTGATGATGAGCAATGTCAATATGGTACATGGGGTTATTCATTCAGTGGCTTCTGTGGTAGAGAATCCCACAGGCTCACTACTCTGAGTGAAGGAGTCTCTTCTGAATTTCTTATTGTAATTTTCACTGGCTATTTTACATTAATGACCTCTAGTTATGCAGAGGAAACATTTCCTCTGTATTTGATCTATTGAAACCATTCTTAGAAAACAGAACAGTACAGAGCAGGAACCAGCCCTTTGGCACAGTCTTGGTGGACCAATCACATTGTCCAACTGAGACCAACTGCCTATAATCCATCTATACCCAACCTGTTCATGTGTGTATCCAGTTAAGTCTTAAATATCAGTAACATAACTGCATCAACCATCTCACTCAGCACTGTATTCCAGGCCTCCACCATCTCTAAAGATAGTTGCCCTGCACATCGCTAGTGAACATTTCCCTCTTAACTTGAACTATTCCTCCCTTATAATTGTCATTTCTGCCCTGGGAAAAAGCTTCCAACTGCTCACGCTGTTTATACTCAATTAGATAAGGTTCTTTCAGGTTGTCCCTCAGCCTCTGTCTTTCTAGAAAGACCAATTATAATTTATCCAATCTCGCAAACACAAACAGGGCCTGGGAAGGATTGTGGTTAATGCAGACTCGATGGGCCAGATAGTTTAATCACTTTCTTCTGTACATTAGGCCTTCTATGATTCTAGGTTCCTATTAATGCTGCAATGAAGCTACTGTGAAGATCCCCTAGTCGCCACTCTCTGACACCTGTTCGGGTACATTGACCATACTAAATTCTTCCTCAATGTACTTAACCTTTGGATTGTGGGAGGAAACTGGAGCATCTAGAGGAAACCTAGGCAGACACGGAAAATGTACAAACTGCACACAGGCAGTGACTGGCTGCTGGAATTGAGCCCAGGTCCAATGCAAGCTTGATGGACCAAATACTTGTGTTGAAGATTCTGCAGATGCTAATTGCGCAAGCCTGTCCCCTGCCCTACCACCGAATCCTGCCCCCTCCCCACAACCTCACCGCCATACCCACCCCTGTCCATCCCTCCCCACATCACCTACTTCCCCCTTCCCTTCCTCACCCCCTTCCCCACCTCACCCCCTTTCCTCTTTTTCCTTCCCCTTCCCTTTCTCCCCCCTCTCTTTCTTCCTCCTTCTCCCCCACCTTTCCCTCCCCCCTCCTCCTCCTCTCCCCTCTCTAGTTTGATCTCCTCAAGAGATTCACCATTAATGTTCCACCTACCCTCATCTATTCAATTCTGACTGCAATAGTGGCACTGCTGCCTGCCATCTTGGTTTGATTTCTGTCTTGGGTCACTCCCTGTGTCTGGCTAGGTGGTTTGGTACATCGCCTGTCATAAGTTTTCCCTCCTTCGACCAGAACAATGCTGCGATGTGGTAACTTGAGATTTTCACAGCAGTTTTATTGCAGTGTCAGCATCATCAATTAGTAAATAAACTTTTAAAACATAGCAACTGTAATCATTTGAATTCATTTTTTTATAACCTGGAATTGAATGCTCAGTTATGATTTCTGTAAAGTTAGTCATTTGGTGTGAAATCTCATCAGCTTTATTCCTGTCTTTTCAGCAAGTCTTTTGTCTTTTTACCTGCTCTGCTCCTGTACATGATTTTAGATTCCACACAACATGTTCTTCTGCTATGGCTTAGTTCGGTTCAAGGACAATTAGGGAGGGGAGCATTCATGTCTTGGAAGCAATACTTACCTTCCACTGCAGAATAGCGTCTTCTAATACAGTCTTACAGCATTGCAAACTTACTGGATTTCATGCCACTACTCATCAGCTGATGTTCAAGAATTGTATTAGACATAGTGTACTAAGTAAAGGAAATATTTTAAATGCTTAGTAAATGTTTGAGGGCGTGGGATGTGTAATTTCAACTTCAGAATCCTACAGGCTTACCTATGATAAGTTTCTCCTAAGACTGAAAAGTAAGCAGACACACACAGCTATAATGTTTTATTGCATCTTTGAGATAGATGCCAAACTATCATTTGCACATGCTCTAAAATTGACTGTTTAAAAAAAACCACAAGATGAGTAATAGCCTAGTAAGGCTCTGAAAAGAATTATCCTTCTTTGTAGGCTGCTTGTTTGGATTGAAGATGATTTGTTTCCGCTCTTAATTCATGTGTTCTAATATAGCTGGAAAGTCCCATCTACGATCCGCACATTGTTACACATAGGGCAGGTGGTAGTTGAAAAGTTGAGTAGTAGAATTGTTTGTGCACTCCCTCCAATACCTAGATTTTGTCTCTACGTGTTCCTGATGAAGCATAGCCTCTGTTTTGGTCAGACAGAAGTCAGGCTCTTCTGAGTTGATTATCATATATCTAAGTAATCCACCCCTTGGTAAATAGTCCATATTCATTGTAGGTCCTCCTGGTGAGTTAATTGGCCAAGTCATCATCATCTGACTGAAAACCACAAAACACTTATTCACTTCAGAGGGTCCACTGGCCGGTGCAACATCGAGGGCCGAATGGTGCCACGTGCCAAATTTAGGAGCTTTCAACCATTTCTATTTCATCCCTGTTGATGTAGCCATGGGCACATCCACCACTATGCAGCCTCCTAAATTTTCAAAACAACCACCCACAATGATACAGCCATGGTGACCAGCATCCCCTCCGTCAACACTTTCCACTTCCTCGGAAAAGTGGCCAGCACAATTAAGGACCCTGCCCACTCTGAACATATTTCCACTTCCTTCCATTGGGAAAACATACAACGTCCAAGATCATTTACTGACCAACTTAAGAACAGCTTCATCCCTGCTGCAACCAGACTTTGAAAGGGATGTACCTTACATTAAGTTGATCTTGTGCTACACCCTACCAATGACTGCACTCTCTCCTTTCTTATCAATAGTATGCTTTGTCTGTATAGTGTGCAAAAAAAAATACTTTTCACTGTATACAAATACCTGAGACAATAATAAATCAAACAATGTGGGGGTGACTCAATTGCATTCACAAATAGCTGAGCAGGTCAAATTAAGATGGGCAAAAAAATGGTGCCAACATCTCACGAGGAAGTATTACAAAACATGCTGATAACTGTCCATTAAAACGGAACAGGAGTATTTCTGTACAACAGGATCACCATAAAAACATAAATAGGAATAGGCCATCTCACCCTTCCAGTCTGTCCTGCCATTCAACAAGATCATGATTGATCTGAAGTGGATTAGTTCTACTTTCTCCCCATAACCTTTAATTCCATAGGTTTCTCACAAACAATCTACCAAAGTGGATACTGTTCTCCAGAGTTGTGATTTTGAAGTGTGGCTGCTTGCTGGTGAGACTACTGAATTTTGAATTCTGTCTTTAACAATAACCCTTGCCACCTAAAGCTCTTTGTTTATTCTGGTGCTCCGTAGCAGGAGATAAGCGCAGGGACTGCTGGGAAGGGAGCACGGCATTATATAAAGAAGGCCAAGGTAGACAGCTGGCAGTGTCGGGAGCGGGCAGTGGAGTGAGGCGGGGAGTAGAGCGAGAGCTGTAAGGGCTTAAGCTCACTAGGCTTGGGTGAGTGAGCGCAGGTTTGGACACAGTAAGTTACTGGATTCCTGTCCCACCAACCCTCTAGTGCCCATACCTCTAAAGGGGATCTAGAAAATGTCAGGGTCCTTGAATAAACACGTCCACTGTGTTCGTTGCCATATGTGGACATTCTTGGAGGCAGCACATCTCCCGAAAGCCCACATATGCACAAAGTGTTTAGAGCTGCAACGTTTGAGGGCTTGGGTGAGGCAGCTGGAGCTGAGATTGGAAGATATGTTTTTAGTCAGAGAGAATGAGGGGATAATGAATAGGGACCATTGTCCTGAGGGAACCCCAGGGGCTAGGAGGAAGGATGGGTGGGTTACAGATAGGAAGTGGAAAAAGAAAAGGAGTCACAGCATTAAGATCACCCCAGAGGTGGCATCCCAAAACATCAAGGGTAGGGCAACAGCTGAGGCAGAGAGTGCAAGGGAGGGGGATCAGAATGTCCCGGAGGACGGTAGGAGTGCGGGATGTGAGATAGTAGTGGGGGATGGGAAGGTCAAAGGGATTGACAGGCGATTCTGTGGGCAAAAGCAGGACTCCAGGATGGTAGTCTGCCTCCCTGAAGCAGGGGTCCAGGATGTTTCGGAGAGGGAAGTTTGAAGGGAGGAGGGTCTAAGGCTGATGTAATAGTCCACGTGGGAGAGAAGGTTGTAGGAACAAAGTGCAGGGGGGACATACCATAGGCAGTTCAGGGAGTTGGGGGCTCGGCTGAAGTGTAGGGCCTCCAGGGTGGCATTCTCTGGGCTGCTGCCGATGCCCGGGACTGATAGGGTTAGGAATAACAAGGTGCTCCAACTAAATGCGTGTTTGAGGGATTGGTGTAGGGCAGAGGGTTTCACATTCATAGACCATTGGGAAGTCTATGAGGGAGGGGCAACTATACAAGAGGGACGGGGAACAGTTGTCTGGGAAGGGCACCCATATTTTAGCGAGGAGGTTAGCTGGAGTGTTTCGGCAGGGTTTAAACTAACATGGAGGGGGGGTGGGGAGACAGGGAACGGAGTGGGAGAGAGATGGGTGACAGGGTAAGTCCAGAGGGTAGGAAGGAGGATCAGAGAGGGCCTGAGGGTCTTCAGTGCATGTGTTTTAATGCGAGGAGTGTGACTGGTAAAACAGATGAACTGAAGGCAATAATGTTCACGAGGAAGTTAGAAGTGGTGGTGGTGACTGAGATGTGGTTAAAGGAGGGGCAGGACTGGCAATTGAATATTCCAGGGTATGAGTGTTTTAGGCATGACAGAGGTGGTTTGAAGAGAGGAGGGGGAGTGGCGTTATTAGTTAAGGATCACATCATAGCAGTGCAGAGGGAGAGTAGTATGGATGATTTAGGAATTGAGTCGCTATGGGTGGAGTTGAGGAATAGGAAGGGAGAGGTTACTATGTTGGGTGTGTACTACAGACCGCCCAACAGCCCGCGGGCCGTGGAAGAAGGAATATGCAGGGACATTTTAGATAAGTGTAGGAAGAATAGGGTGGTTGTAGTGGGAGATTTCAATTTCCCTGGGGTAGATTGGAAGGCGCCCAGAGCGGAAGGTGCGGACGGGGAGGAAATGGTACAGTGTGTTTTAGAAGGGTCCTTGGAGCAGTATGTGGATAGCCCGACTAGAGAGGGGGCTATACTGGATTTGGTTCTGGGGAATGAGCCAGGGCAGGTGGTTGATGTTGTAGTAGGGGAGCATGTGTCAAATAGTGACCACAACTCTGTCTGCTTTAGGGTATTAATGGAAAAAGATGAAGCCTGCCCTAAAGGGAGGGTGTTAAACTGGGGGAGGGCTAGATACAGCCAGATTAGGCAGAATCTTAAGGATACTAACTGGGATAAACTGTTCGAGGGTAGGTCGACGCTGTACACGTGGGAGTCTTTCAAGGGAAAACTAAAATCCTTGCAGGAAAGACACGTGCCGGTAAGGAGGAAGGATGGGAAAGGTAGGATTAGAGAACCGTGGGTTACTAGGGATATTGAGGACTTGGTCAGGAAGAAGCGGGAGGCGTACGTTAGATCTAGGCAACTGGGGACAGAGACAGCGCTAGAAGAATATAGAGAGTGTAGACGGGATCTTAAAAGGGTGTCAGAAAGGCAAAAAAGGGGCCACGAAATGGCTTTGGCAGGTAGGATTAAGGAAAATCCTAAGGCATTTTACTCCTATGTAAGGAGCAAAAGGATGGTTAGAGGGAAGATTGGACCTCTCAGGGACAGAGGAGGGGAACTATGTTTAGAGCCTGAGGGAGTGGGGGAGATCCTGAATGAATACTTTGCGTCGGTATTCACGCGGGAGAGGGGCCTGATGTCTGGTGCCGGTTTTGAGAAATTTGAGGACCCGTTAAAGGAAATAATCATTACGAGGGAAGAGGTGTTGGGGCTTTTAGGCAGCATAAAGACTTATAAAGCTCTGGGGCCTGATGGCATTTACCCTAGGCTGCTAAGGGAGGTGAGAGATGACCTTGCTGGGCCTCTGACGCAAGTCTTTGTCTCTTCTTTGGACACAGGTGAGGTCCCAGAGGACTGGAGGATAGCAAATGTAGTACCATTGTTTAAAAAGGGTCAGAGGGATAACCCAGGGAACTATAGGCCGGTGAGCTTGACTTCAATTATAGGTAAGCTAATGGAGAGGATCCTCAGGGACAGGATGTATGAGCATCCGGAGCGCTGCGATCTGATCAGGGATACACAGCATGGCTTTGTTAAGGGGAGGTCGTGCCTTACGAATGTAGTGGAATTTTTTGAAGAGGTGACAAAAACGGTTGATGAAGGACAAGCTGTTGATGTCGTCTGCATGGATTTCAGTAAGGCGTTTGACAAGGTTCCCCATGGTAGACTGATAGAGAAGGTGAAGGCGCATGGGATACAGGGCCAGGTATGTAGATGGGTTGAGAACTGGCTTGGGAGGAGGAGACAGCGGGTAGTAGTGGAAGGCTCTTTTTCCAACTGGAGATCTGTCACTAGTGGTGTGCCACAGGGCTCAGTACTAGGACCTCTTCTATTTGCGGTGTATATAAAATGACTTGGAAGAGGGGGTAGGTGGTGTGATCAGGACTGTCTAAATATCGGGAGCTTTGGGACGACCAAATAGTATTAGAATATCTTTTAGTTTTGTCTCAGGGATGTCTATCCCTGAGTTTTTCTCATGTTTACTGTCTTATTTGTTTCCACAGGCAATTCGGTCCACCTTGACCAACAAGGTGCATGCACTCGGCAGGTCGTGCGAGGGCTGCTCTTGGAGGTTGCTTCAGGACTTGCCTAGTGCTTCAAGTCGTTAGTGTATGCTTAAACTGGACCATCTGATGGGCAGCATGACAGCTCAGAGACTATCACTACTGCTGTGCAGACACATGGATTTGGGCTCATGTCTGCAGGAGTTTGCGTGTTCTCCCCATGGTTGCGTGGGTTTTCTCCGGGTGCTCCGGTTTCCTCCCACATCCCAAAAAATGTGCTCTTAGGCTGATAGGGACAATTTGTTACCCAATATTGGTCCCTATGTGGGAATCTTCCACAATAGGCATAGCCTAAAGTCATGGTTATGTCATAAAGATGTTAAGACGGCGGCGCGGGCTCCTTGGGCCGAAGGGCCTTTTTCCCATGCTGTGTTGTTCTTTGATACCCTCACTTGCGAGCATTAGACTCCACCTGCCAGGTCCTCGCCCACTCACTCAGCCTATCTGGATCTCTGCCGACTTTCTGCGCCTTCCATGCGATTTGCTTTTCCGCTCATCTTTGTCTCATCAGCAAATTTGGTTACCATGTGGCTCCAGAATCCAACAATTTGGCTGACTCAACTGCCCTCCAAGACATGGGCGATAAATGCTGGCCAGCCAGTGATGTCCACATCCCTGTCCCGAGAATGAATGAAGAAACATCAAGTTAGTATAAATCAGAGGAGGGGGGAGGGGTAACTCCTGCGCTTCTCTTAACTTAGACTCTTGGAGTAATTTGTTTCTTGAAATGTTGTAGCTCCCACACCCACTACCCCCACAACCCACCATGACCCCGGTCTCCCCATCCCAACCCTGGCAACAGCACATCTCCCAAGTCCCGTATCAGTGTTTTCTTATCTCAGTTTTTAAACTGGTGAATGCATTTCCGTTCATTGGAGCTAGTTACTGTTTACCGTGGAGAGGTTAATCACTGTCTGCTATGTCTGAGGAGCGTAATGTCTTTTAGTACAGAAAGGAGAGAAGATTGATTGCTTGTGGATTAGTGAGAGATTTTTTTATGGGGATAATCTGCTACATCAGCACTAACAGGATGAATATTTATGCAGTTGTTAGTTGGACTGGTGTCAAATGATAAGGAAATGATAATTAGGAAGTTCTTTTACTTGCAAAAACTGTATTTTTGGTTCTTTTAGACATCTGATGCTAATAGATTTTGTGAAATTTATCCCCACGTCTAAAGAAATCTAACCCCATCCCCCATCTGCCATTAAACAGTGCTGAAGCTCCAAGCAGCATTACTCAAAAAACTAAGTCAGATTTAACTAACTTGGACTAACTTCATCATTATTTCCTAATGGATTGATATATATTATCCTTAATATCATCAAGTATGAACTGCATCTATCTATATTTTTATTAATGTACAGCTACTTTATTGTGCTTCCCAAGGTGCAAATGATTCAATGCAGTAGGTTTTGGTTTCTCTGCACGAGTATAAGAGGTGAGGCACATTAACCCCATTCTATATTGTCTCAACAATGTGCCACTTTTCCAATTGCAGAAAAAACACCCCCTTTTCCCTACATCCGAAACCAGCTACATCCACAGCAGTTTCGCTACCACAGTGCTTCTGTGATATAATTTATTATTGTCACGTGTATTAGGATATAGTGAAAAATATTGTTTCTTGTGCACTGAGAGCATACCGTTCGTGGAGAAGGAAAGGAGAGTGCAGAATGTGATGTTACGGTCACTGTAGAGTGTAGCGAAAGATCAACTTAATGAGGTAGGTCCGTTCAAAAGTCTAAGGACAGCAGGGAAGAAGCTGGTCTTGAGTCTGTGGGTACTTTAAGTGTGGCACACAGTGAATGAATTCTTATCCGCGTATATAAGCGGATGTGTCATCGCTATATAGCTCCGAGATACAAAATATGAATACCCACTTTCTCATGCTATGCCACCCTCACCACATCCATGGCTCCTTCCTCCATAGTACTCAGGATGGCAAGTTGGAGCATTCCTCCACCTGTGAGGGTCCTCTGCCACTATTGTGTACCCTCCTCCTGTAAGGAAAGGGAAGAAAGAGAGAGAGAGAAAAATCAATTCTGACTTCATTCCCCAACGCCAGCAGCTCGTTTGAATGAATAGCAATGTAAATCATGATGATAGAAGTGGAATTTGAATTTGATAAAATACAACTGGAATTAAGAATTTACTCACGAGTGTGAAATCATCGTCGATTGTTGGAAAAACCCATCTGGTTCACTAATGCCCTTTAAGAAATGAAATCTGTTCTGGTCTGGTCTATGTGTGACTCCAGAGCAACATGGTTGATTCTCAACTACTCGAGTAACTATGAAAAGGCAATAAATGCTGGCCGGCCAGCAATGTCTATTTCCCATGAATGAATAAAAAAAAGTTAAACCTTGCTGACAAATCAAGTCATTATTCTGAGCATACGCTTCTCCCATCTTTGGAAGTGCTATGCACCATCAGGCTGTTTAGTTTGTGTTGACAGCAGATTTGGAGATCTGTTGCCTGGGTGTGACAATACACTCACCGTGCCAAATGAAGGAGGTGAACAAACTTCACCTGACCAGCTCATCTCACAACTGTGCAACTGCCCACCTACTCTGCCAGCTCTAGCCAAGCCTGGTTACAATCTGACTGGGTGACCCTGCTCTGCCACTCTCCAGGAAGGGGTTACCTGGATTATCTCTTAGCATCATAGAATCATGCAAACCCTACAATGCAGGAGGCCATTTGGCCCACTGAGTTTGCATCAACCACAATCTTACCCAGGCCTTATTCCCACCACCCATCATATTTATCCTGTTAATCCCCTGATGCTAAGCGTTAATTTAGCATGGCCAATCAACCTAAGTCACACATAAGAACCAAGAACAACACAGCACGGGAAACAGGCCCTTTGCCCAATGAGCCCATGCCGCCATTTTAACATTGAGAGTTCCCTCTTCTACTATGAAGTTTGTCTATGTTTATTGGACTCCTCAATAACAGAACCATAACCAAATTTATGGATAATTTTTTAGCACCAATGAGCCTAACAGCATGTTTTTGGGGTGTGGGAAGAAACCAGAGCAACTGGAGAAAACCCACACAAACATGGGGAGAATGTGCAAACTCCCACAGATACTGGCCCAAATCCACGTGTCTGCACAGCAAACAGTGATAGTCACTGAGCTGTCATGTTGCCCGTCAGCTGGTCCAGTTTAAGTGTACACCAACGACGTGAACCACTAGGCAGCTCTCAAAGTGACATCCGAGATCAGCCCTTTCATGACCCACCGCATGTATGCTTCTTGTTGGGCAACAAGGCGGACCAAATCACCTGTAAATCAAAATGAGAGACATCAATAAACATGCACAACTTATATAGACATTCTCAGAATCCACAGAAGAAGTGCCTACCTCCATCACTCTACTTGGCAGTGCATTCCAGACCCCCATAACTATGTGAGAAAAATCTCCCTCTAACGTCCAAATTATACCTCACCACGCAGCCCCCTCCCCCCCACCACCTCCTTTTGTATCCAACCTAGGACAAAGCTTACTACTGTTCATTCTATTGATACCCTTCATAACCTTATACACCTCCAATTTGCCTAATCTCTCCTCATAGCTCAATCATTGCATACCAGGCAGCATCCTGGTAAACCTCCTCTGCACTCTCTCCAGGGTCTCCATATCCTTCCGGTAGTAAGGCAACCAGAGCTGGACACAATACTTCAAATGTGGTCTAACCAACGTTTTTTTTTAATACAACTGCAACATTAGATGCCAGCTTTCATACTCCATACCCCTTCCTATAAAAGCAAGCATACCATAAACCTTCTTCACCTGTATTGCCACCTTCAAGGACTGTGTACTCAGCCCTAGGTCCCTCTGCATTTCTATACTCTTAATAGTCTTGTCATTTATTGTGCAACTCCTCCCTACATTTCTTCCAAAATGCATCACCTCACATTTATCTGGATTAAATTCCATCTGCCATTCCTCTGCCCAATATATCAGCCTATCTATAATTGCTCCTTCCCCACACACTGTTAGCCACTTTAAGACTTGAATAGCAGGTTAGGTGTAAAAATTCGCATTCTAATCAGTAATCTGTAAACAGTCTGTGCTGTTAGAGACCAGAACACCTCATTCACCTGATGAAGACCAGAGGGTCAAAAGCTTGTGAATTTACTATCAAAATCGGTTGGATTTAAACTTGGTGTTGTCAGACTTTTTCCTGCCCTATCATTCCAAGGGTGAAGCTGGGGTAGCCTTAGCAATGGGAGCCTGGCCTCTCTTGTTCCTCCAATCTCCCTGTCATAATGTTTCAATACAGCTGCCACAAAAAAAGTGGTTGCCATCGAGTCTTCAATAAAGAACCAAATCTTTAGGTCTGAAATGATTCTTGTAAAGATCCACCTCGTTCACTAATGTCCTTTAGGGAAGGGAATCTCACCTGGTCTGGCCTACACGCGACTCCGTGGTGATACTTAACAGGCCTCGGAAACGCAAGCCTTTTGATTCTTGGCTATTAAGGAAGGGCAACAAATGTTGATCTTTGCATCGTCACCCACATCTTATGAACGAATGAATATTTATAAAAATGCCTAGTTGTCCCTTCAATGTAAGTGTATCTATACCATTGCCATCCTGTGGAGTAGTTGAAGCCAATCTGCACATCCTCACCATCCTTTCAATAAGGAAATTCCTCCTGAATTCCCTATCGGATTTATTAGTAGACAGACCACACTAACCCAGTGCTGGGCTGTCATGTCGAGAGAAGCTCGGATCCCTAATCCTGGCAGAGATTAAAATGATTTCTGCTGTGAAAAACCAAAGGGGAAAAAATCATCAGGGATTCTCAAAGTAAATATGGAAACGGTGTGTCCAATTTTCCTCCAGATTCTCACAAATTGCTGGCAGTCCGTAGTCCGGACAATGTTTCCCAGGCCCTGGCAAAAAATTGACCTCTTTACAGCCATCTCATTGATGCACGAAAGATATAATTAAACCTTTTGGAAAACATTTGAAGTGTGTTATGAATGGTTACTGGATGTTCACCACTCCACGCAGGGACAATGTTCCCTTAACCTTTCAAATTATGCTTTATCTACTATTTTCTGGTGATTTTTGTTTTCATTTGGATAAATAGAACATAGAACATAGAACATAGAACAATACAGCACAGAACAGGCCCTTCGGCCTTCGATGTTGTGCCGACCAAAATAAAAAGCAATGCCCCTCCAAACTAAACCATTCCTTCTCTTCCATATACTTATCAATTAACCTCTTAAACGCCACCAAACTTGGCGCATCTACAACAGCTGCAGGCAGGGCATTCCACTCCCTAATCACTCTTTGAGTAAAGAACCTACCTCTGATATCCGTCTTATAACTCATACCCCTTAATTTAAAGTTGTGTCCCCTCGTGCTAGCTTTTTCCATCCTAGGAAAAAGGCTATCACTGTCCACCCTATCCAAACCTCTAATTATCTTATATGTTTCAATAAGATAAATCTCCCTGCTCTTCTACTTCTTAGCTTAACATTTGGAAAAATATTCCAACTTGACAGGCCAGACCGAGATGGTTGACCTACATATGAACGTACTTACAAATGAGGGTAGAAGTAGGTCGCTCGGCCCCTTGGGCCTGCGTTCTATACAATCACTGCTGATCTCAGTTCCCTACTGAAGGCCCTTCACCCCCTTACTCATCAAGAGCCTATCTAACTCTGACTTAATACTCAGAAGACTTCCACCGCCTCCTGAGAAAGAGAGTTCTGAAGATTCAGGACCATCAGAAAGATAAATCTTCTCATAATTCCTCTCGTAAATGGGCACTATTTTGAAACAGTGACCCCTAGTTCTAGATTGTCCCACAAGAGGAAATATCCTCTCACATCCACCCTGCCATTGCATTGCGGGATCTTTCTAACATTGAGTCTGGTTCTCTTAAAGTTAACGTGCAGGTTCAGTCGGCAGTTTACAAGGTAAATGCAACGTTAGTGTTCATATCGAGAGGGCTGGAATACAAGAGCAGGGATGTACTTCTGAGGCTGTATAAGACTCTGGTCAGATCCCATTTGGAGTATTGTGAGCAGTTTTGGGCCCTGTAACTAAGCAATGATGTACTGGCCTTGGAAAGGATTCAGACAAGGTATGCCACAGTGATTCCTGGAATAATGAGCTGGTTGTATAAGGAACAGTTGGGGACTCTGGGTCTGTACTCATCGGAGTTTAGAATGATGGGAGGCAGGGGGGAATCTTATTGAAACTTACAGGATAATGAAATAATCATTACGAGGGACGAAGTGTTGGGGCTTTTAGGTAGCATAAAGACTTATAAAGCCCCAGGGCCTGATGGTATTTATCCCAGGCTGCTAAGGGAGGTGAGAGATGACATTACTGGGCCTCTGACGCAAATCTTTGTCTCTTCTTTGGACACAGGTGAGGTCCCAGAGGACTGGAGGATTGCAAATGTAGTACCATTGTGTAAAAAGGGTCAGAGGGATAACCCAGGGAACTATAGGCCGGTGAGCTTGACTTCAGTTATAGGTAAGCTAATGGAGAGGATCCTCAGGGACATGATGTATGAGCATCTGGAGCGCTGCGATCAGATCAGGGATACGCAGCATGGCTTCGTTAAGGGGAGGTCGTGCCTTACGAATGTAGTGGAATTTTTTGAAGAGGTGACAAAAATGGTTGATGAACGACAAGCCATTGTCGTCGTCTACTTGGATTTCAGTAAGGCGTTTGACAAGGTTCCCCATGGTAGGCTGATAAAAAAGGTGAAGGCGCATGGGATACAGGGCCAGGTATGTAGATGGGTTGAGAACTGGCTTGGGAGGAGGAGACAGCGGGTAGTAGTGGAAGGCTCTTTTTTCCAACTGGAGGTCTGTCACTAGTGGTGTGCCACAGGGCTCTGTGCTAGGACCCCTTCTATTTGTGGTGTATATAAATGACTTGGAAGAGGGGGTAGGTGGTGTGATCAGCAAATTTGCTGATGACACTAAGATGCTTGGATTGGCAGGTACTGAGGAGCAGTGCCAGGCAATACAACAGGACATAGATAGGCTGGTAGACTGGGCAGATAGATGGCAAATGGAATTTAATCCGATAAATGCGAGGTGATGCATTTTGGCTGGAATAATGTAGAGGGGAGTTACAGGATAAAAGGTAAAACTATCCGGAGTATAGAGACGCAGAGAGACCTGGGGGTGCAGGTTCGCAAGTCTCTGAAGGTGTCAGTACAGGTGGAGAAAGTGATAAAGAAAGCGTATGGTATGTTAGCCTTCATAGGAAGGCGTATAGAATACAAGAGTAGGAGTCTGATGTTACAAGTGTATAGAACGTTGGTTAGGCCTCACTTGGAGTACTGCATCCAGTTCTGGTCGCCGTACTACCAGAAGGATATGGAGGCCCTGGAGAGAGTTCAGAGGAGATTTACCAGGATGCTGCCTGGTATGGAAGGGCTGTCTTACGAGGAAAGATTGAACACACTGGGGTTGTTTTCCCTTGAAAGGCGTCGGCTGAGAGGGGATCTATTAGAGGTATATAAGATTATGAGGGATATAGATAGAGTAAATGGTGGTAAGCTTTTTCCTCCATTAGAAATGGATAGAACGAGGGGTCACGGGCTTAGGGTGAGGGGGGCTATGTATAAGATGAATATTAGAGGGCATTTTTTCACACAAAGGGTAGTGGGGGTGTGGAATGCGCTACCGAGTGAGGTGGTGGGAGCAGGCACGCTAGGGTTGTTTAAGGGTCTCTAGGACAGCCACATGAGCTGTCTGCAGATAGAGGGATATAGGAGGACTGTTTAAATACTTTGTTTCCACAGGCTATTCGGTCCACCTTGTTGACCAACAAGGCGCGTGCATTCGGCAAGTCGTGCGAGGGCTGCTCTTGGATGTTACTTCAGGAGTGGCCTAGTGCTTCATGTCGTTAGTGTATGCTTAAACTGGACCATCAGATGGGCAACATGACAACTCAGACTATCGCTGTTGCTGTGCAGACACGTGGATTTGGGCCTGTGTCTGCGAGAGTTTGCACGTTTATCCCCCTGGTTGCGTGGGTTTTCTCTGGGTGCTCCGGTTTCCTCCCACATCCCAAAAATGTGCTCTTAGGCTGATTGAGTAACAAATTGTCCCTATATTGATCTCTATATGTCATTAAGACATTAGGACGGCGGCACGGGCTCGTTGGGCCGAAGGGCCTGTTTCCCGTGCTGTGTTGTTCTTTGATACTGCAAGGCTTGGACGTGGAGAGGATGTTTCCACTAATTAGAAAAAACTGGAACCAGAGGGCTCAGGCTAAAGGCATAGTCCTTTAAAACAAAGCTAAGGAGAATTTCTTCAGCCAGAGAACAGCGAATCTATGGAACTTTGTGCTGAAGAAGGTTGTGGAGACTAAGTCATCGAGTGTCTTTAAGATAGATTATAGATATGTTCTTGATTAATAAGAGGATCAGGGGTTATGGGGGAAGGCAGGAGAACGGGGGTGAGAGAAATATCAGCCATGATTGAATGATGGAGCAGACTCGATGGATCGAGTGGCCTAATTCTGCTCCTGTGTCTAAGGATGACCTTTTGTCTTGCCTCTGCTGAAAGGTCATCCGGACTCAAAACATTGGCTCTGTTCACTCTCCACGGATGCTGTCAGATCAGTTGAGATTTTCCAGCATTTTGTTTTTGTTTCAAATTCCAGCACAGTCATTTGCTTTCATCCCCTCGCAATCTTAATTATTCCAATCAAGTCACCCCTTTCTCTTCCAAACTCCAGCAGATACAAACTGGGCCTGTCCAACCTTTCCTCATAAGACAAATCACCCATCCACTGTATTCCTAAAGAACCTTGTCTGAACTGCTTCTCATGTATTTACATCCCTCATTACATAGATCAATACTGAGCACAATATTCCAGATGTAGGCCAGGATTTTCCACTCCCGCTCACAGTGGTGGGGGTTTTACCACGCAAGTGAAAAATATTGCAAGGCCTTAGATGTGATTTCTAGTGGTGTGAATGAAGGACACAATCATTTTGTTTCCCGTCAGTTCTGCATTTCCCCACTATGCAATATCAGAAATATCCTAACATTATCAGACCTGCAACATACCTCCATGTCAAGTGAAGTGTGCCCAGATGTTAGATCTTCCCCCTGCGTACCGTCTACAACATGCACTACAGCAACTCACCAAGGCTCCTTCCAAACCCATAACTTCTGCCCCCTGAAGATGATGCATGGGAATTCCATTACCTAGGTGTTCCCCCTTGAAATCACACGTCATCCTGATTTGGAAAGGTATTGCCATTCCTTCCCTGTCACTGGTTCAAAATCCCCGAACAATCTCTCTGAAGACACTGTGGTTATACCTGCATTACACTGGCAGCAGCAATTGAAGGCGGCAGCTCACCACCATCTTTGAGGGTAACTAGGGATGGCCAATAAATGGGCTGGCCTAGAATGTCCCTTTCACATCCTAAATCATGCATTTTAAAAAAAAAAAGGCAAAGTTGGAATTCTCCCCCAAATTGGTTGTGATTGGTGGCCAGTTCGAGGTTTTAAAACTGAGGTGGATAGATTTATGACTAAATCTATTTATGATTAAATTTATGACTGTGGGCGGCACAGTAGCACAACGGTTAGCACTGCAGCTTTACAGCTTCAGGGTCCTGGGTTTGATTCCCGGCTTGAGTCGCTGTCTGTGTGGAGTTTGTACGTTCTCCTCGTGTCTGTGTGAGTTTTCTCCAGGCACTCTGGTTTCCTCCCACTGTCCAAAGATGTGCGGGTTAGGTTGATTGCTAAGAAATTGACCCTTAGTGTCCAGAGTAGTGGAGGTTAGAGGAATTAGTGAGTATAATACATAGGGATGAGGGTAGGGCCTGGGTAGAATTGTATTCGGTGCAGGCTTAATTTTCTGAAAGGCCTCTTTTTGCACTGTAGGCTTCTATGACTGGCTAAATGGGCCAAAGGATATGGAGCAAGAACAGGAGAATTTTACCAAGACAAGGAACAGCCATGATCTAACTGAATGCTGGAGCTGTAACCAGATCAGTGGTAACTCGAAGTTTCAACTACAAAGGCTTTATAGCCAATATTTATGTACATGCACAACATGGTAAGACTAGATTACCAGTGCGACTTCTCCTCTGGATCCCTGGGTTCACACCGTGAGTCCACCCTTGCTCTCCTGCCCATGGGCTCAGTTTCCTGAGTGATCAATATAGGCCGCACTGATCACTTGGCCCGCAGGCCACAAGAGCAGCTATAAATACTTCAATCATCAACTCCTACTCTGAACTCAGATCTATTGTCCATGATTGACATTTTAATGAGCGTTGAAAAATGCAGAAATCATGATGAAGATGCTGCAGACTGCTCATATTCACAGGGGTATTTATAACTCAACCAGAGAGGGAGACACACAAAGGTGTCTTAGAGAGCACTGACGTAAAGTTTTCACAATGGGATTTCATAGATCGTAGAATCATAGAAATCATACAGTGCAGAAAGAGTCTGCACCGAACACAATCCCACCCAGGCCCTATCCCCATAACCCTACATACTATTATCCCCCAAACCCTCTAACCTCCTCTACCCTGGACACTAAGGGGCAATTTCTTAGCATGGTCTATTAACCTAACCTGTGCATCTTTGGACTGTGGGAGGAAACCAGAGTACCTGGAGGAAACCTATGCAGACACGGGGAGAACATGCAGACTTCATACTGAGTGACCTGAGCTGGGAATTGAACCCAAGACCTTGGAGCTGTGAAGCAGCAGTGCTGACCACTGTGCTACCGTATTGTCCCATTTGTGCATCATTAGGCCCTGAAGATTATGCATTCATTCTGTATCAACAAGAAGTACTACATAGTGAGAGAGCTTTTAAGTAGGAATTCCAAGTTATTGAAATGATTTTTCGGTGCTTAAGTAAGGAGCATAAAATGTCAAGGTGCTGGTGAAAAATTAGTGTTGACATTCATCCAGGGAACATTGATTATTACTACTACCGAATCAGGGTGTCAATTCTACTCGGATCTATTCTGGGTACAACGCCCCATGAGCTTTGTGTCCAACTGCACACTCCCAGCTTCACTCACATGACATGTTTATCTGGATGGACAGTTGTCTTCAATCAGAAAACACAATCTGATTTTTTTTTTTGTTCATCAGCAATCCCCTCACCCGTATAAAATCCATTCAATCTCACCCTCACCAATTCACTCACCCTCAGTAACCATACACATTACCATGGCTAACCTAGACATCTTTGGACACTCAAGAGGTAATTTACGTGGTCAATTCACCTACCTGGCACACTACTGGGAGAAAACCAGAGCACAGCACTCAAAGGAAACACTCAGACACAGAGAGAATGTGCAAACTACACACAGTCACCCAACGTCAGAATTGAACCTGGGTCCCTGGGGCTGTTAGGCAGCAGTGCTAACCACTGTGCCACCATTGCCACAGTAAGGAGGAGACCATTTGGCTCAAGTCTGCATCGACTCCTCGAAAGAGCATCTAACCATGGCCCAGCCCCTCTGACTTATCCCCGTAAGCCCACACATTTATCACGGCTAATGCACCAAATTAAGGGGCCATTTAGCATTGCTGCCTGTCAGTCTATGACTGCCTCCTTGAGGGTCAGATGCAGATGGATGCTCCTGTTGCACTCTCCCTCAGGCCGTAGCCATTAGTAATCCAGCACTCTTCACACGCAATTGCTGCTCAAGTGGGCACAATTGCGTGACTAGTTTGACTCCGAGCATGTCAATTGAGCAGTAACTGAACTGTCTCAGCTGCAAGGAGATGCAGGTCTTTGACATTGTTTTCCCATTGACTGCCTGGATTGAACCTCCGCCACACAGGCACTGCACTTCAGATTTTTAACCATTCGCTGCATGAAAAGGCTCAATCCCTTCACAAATGAGAACATTTTCTCCTCATTTACTCTACCCCCCCCCCCCCCCCCCCCTTATGATTTTGAACACCACTTCCAAGTCTCCTCTCAGCCTCCTCTTCTCCAAGAGGAAGAGCCCTAACTTTTCACTCCGATATCTCTCTACAGCACTGATTCCCTCACCGGAGATAATTCTGTTTCTGCACTGTCAAATTTTCAGCGTTTGATCAGATCACTTCTCATTCTCCCAAAGTCAAAAGAGTGCAAATAAATTTTATGCTCCTTGTCTTCATAATTTAACTCATTCAGCTCTGGTATCACATCAGTGCACTACTGCCTCACACATCCAGGGACAAGGGTTCAATTCCGGCCTCAGGTGACTGTCTTTATATGCAGTTTGCGCATTCTCCCCGTATCTGTGTGGGTTTCCTCTGGGTGCTCCGGTTTCCTCCTACAGTGCATAGGTGTACAGGTTAGGTGGATTAGCCATGCTAAATTACCCCTTAGCGTCAGAGGGATTAGCAAGATGTGGTGAAAGGGCCTGGCAGGGATTGTCGTCAGAGCAGACTTGATGGTCCAAATGTCCTCCTTCTGCACAGTAAAATTCTACTATCATGGAATTTGCTGCTTTACTCCAAGACCAATATCTTCTTGGCTACAGGAAGCAAGCAAAAGGATTCTACCACAAATTAACCTCATTCACACTGTTACTAAGACTGCTTATGTCCACTTCCATAACATTGCAGCGGTAAAGCCGGGCATCGACTCATCTGCTGCCGAAGCCCTCACTCGTGCCTTTCCTACCTCTAGACCTGACTATTCTAACACATTCCTCCTGGTTTTCAACACTTGGTAAACTTGAAATTGTCCAAAATTCATGACTTAATTCATGGTCAATTCGGGTCCATGATCTACATTGGCTCTTGATTAAAAAGTATAGAATGCTCTTCAGTTTCAATTTCTCCGTGGCCTCCCCTCACGTGTCTCTGTAATCTCATTGACGTTTATCATCCATTGAGCTCTCTGCCTTCGTTTAACTCTGGTGCCTTGAATATCCCTCAATTTTTCCAACCACTACTGGCCATGCCTTTAGTTGCCAAGGCTCTGTGCTCTGAAGTGTGTTCCTACATATCCCTGTCTCTCTACACACTTTCCTTCATTCTTAAAACTTACCTCTGACTATTGGAACCTACATAAGAATGTAAAATTGCAAAAAGAAAATATAATCATTGCCGCCTCAAATTTAAAGTTCTTGTATCTGTCTGATGAATACATTGGAAACTTCAATGTACTTCTTTTGTACTCTATAGATAAGTATTTGTTGTTTCATTGTTAAGTATTACAAATTATTATTGAAACTCTCTTCAGTTACTTAGATCTCATAGGACAATGAAAAACAGATTCCTTGCACAGTACAAAAGGAGGCAGTTTGGTCCATCAAGTCTGCACCGACTCTCTAACAGAGAGCCTTACCTAGATCCATTCACTCACCCTCTCTCAGTAACTGTACACATTTTACCATGGCTAATCCAGCTAACTTAGACATCTTTGGACAGTTAAGAGGCAATTTACAGGGTTAATTCACCTACCTGGCACACTATAGGGAGAAAACCAGAGTACTCAGAGGAAACACACACAGACAGACAGAATGTGCAAACTTCACACACTCAGAATTGAACCTGTGTCCCTGGGGCTGTTAGGCAGCAATGCTAACCACTGTCCCACCATGCCACAGTAAGAAGTCTCACAACACCAGGTTAAAGACCAACAGGTTTATTTCACAGCGCTACCCCTTCATCAGCTGAACAAAGGGGCAGCTCGCTTAAAGCTAATGGCTTTTGCTACCAAATAAACTTGTTGGACTTTAACCTGATGTTGAGAGACCAGTTCAACGCTGGCATCTCCACATTACCCCATAGACTACATGGAACAGAGACAGAGACAAATCAGTCTAATCATTCTACGCCGATGTTAGTGCTTCCACTTATTTTATCCTTCTATTCCTTCCTGCACGATGATCTTTATTAAGCTTTCTCTTGAAATCAGCCAACTCTATTGTCTTCAGTACGCCTTTGGCTGTGAATTTTGTATTCTAGCCACTGAGTAAAGAACTGCCACCGTAATTCCCAAATGGATTGGTTAGTAATTAATTTTAGCCATTAGCTCTGGTCTCAGCTGTAAATAGAAACATCTTCCCTGTCTCAACTTTATCAAACACTTCCATGTTTTTAAGATCTCTAACAAGGTGACCCTTCCTTATTTTCAAAAGAACACCGCCCCTGCCTGTTCATATTTCCTGTTCAAAAAAAACTTCTGGTTCCGATCTCATCCTTGTAAAGATTTTTTAATCCTCACCAGTGGCTCGATATCCTTTTTGTAATACAAAAGCTTGCCCATGATCCCAAGCTCCACAACACTTCAATGCAGCATTAATTACCTCAAAATGGGATTTCCACCACTGTTTTTATAATCCCAGAAGAGGCCCCCATAAGAAGCAGTTGGCACTATAAGACATCCCACCACACAAAGTCATCCATCTAAGTCCTTGGTCAGAGCTATCAATGATTTCTATGGGAGCATGATTCAGGAGTTGGGAGAGGGGGTAGTGTGTGGGTTGAAGGGAAAATAACCTTGGTGTGAGTGCCTCCAATGGGCTCTGGGGGCAGGGGGGGGCACTAAGTTGCTGTGCTTCCTTCAATCTATGGGCCATCCCTGGCCTGGAAAAGTAGTGGCCATTTGCCTCAGAATGGCAACAATTCTAGATTTGAATTCCTCCCCAGTACAAAAATCGAAGACATCACACCACTTCAGTACTGAGGCAGTGCTTCACTGTCTGCAGTGCCAACTTTAAAATGAGACGTTAAACTGATTCCCCTGCTGCCTGCTCTGATGGATCTAATTTTGAGGAAGAACAGGAAAGTTATCCCGTGTTTTGGTCAGAGCAGGAGTCATACCGTGCTCGATACATTCAGAAATTACATTGACCAAGACCACAAGAAATTACAAAGGATTGCGAACGAAGCCCAATCCATCAGCCTCCCATCCATTGGCTCTGTCCGCACTTCCCATTGCCTTGGAAAAGCAGCCAACATAATCAAGTATACCATGCATTCTAGATATTGTCTCTTCTGTTGTGAAGAAAATAAAAAATGTCTGATGTCACATTCCAACTGACTCAAGAACAGCTTCTTTCCTGCTGCAGTCAGACTTTTGTATGGACCGAGCTGATCTTTCTCTACAACCTATGACTGTAACAGTACATTCTACATCCTCTCCTTTCCTTCTCCCTTATGTTCTCTATGAGCGGTATGTTTTGTTTGTATTGCACACAAGAAACAATCCCAGTACTTGTGACAATAATAAATCAAAATGTTTAGCCCTCAATCAAATCAGTGACACAAATTCTCATCATTGTCACATTTTTCAGAGCTTGCTGGCATTGGGTGACTGTGTGGAGTTTGCACATTCTCACCGTGTCTGAGAGTTTTTCTTCTGGGTGCTCTGGTTTTCTCCCAGTAGTGTGCCAGGTAGGTGAATTGACCACGTACATTGCCTCATAAGAATCCAAAGATGTGTACGTTAGCGGGATTAGCCATGGTAACATGTGTACGGTTACTGAGATAGGGTGAGTAAATGGGCCTGAATAAGGTTCTCTGTCAGAGAGTGAGTGCAGACTTGATGGACCCAAATATCCTCCTTCTGCACTGTAAGGGTTTTTCAATGCCCTGAGGTCATAAAGCTGGAGATTTTCAATAATAATTTTAAGCACTTTACAGTGAACAAAATTGGCTGTTTCCACACTGCAGTGACTGCTCTTCAGTAATTATACATTGCCAACACATTTCTCAAAGTAACAGCCAAAAAAGTATTATATAAATGCACCCAATCCTTTTAGGGTACCACTTGCCACTTTTTGACTATTTGGGTAACTTCATTTAATCTTTATTCTGTGCGACAATCTGGTTCACTTTCTTCAAAAAGGAACAAAGAATATCTCAAGAAAACATCTAATCCAAATATACACCAACAGTATTTGCATAATTTGATCATTAACACTCTGCAAGACACAACATGTTGTCACTATTTAATTAGCACGACAAAACATTTGACATGTGACTCACCAATGCTGATCCAGTATGGAAGAAAGAAAAGTCAACTCAAGGTGCGGGGCAAGGTTGAGAAGGCAAAGCTTTCGTAAAGAAACTTAGCTGGGACCGGAATTGAACCTGCGTTGTTGTCGTTGCTCTGCATCATGAGCCAGCTGTCCAGCCAACTGAGCTAACTGACTCCCCATGCCTCTGGCTGCAGAAGGCCAAGGAAAGGGAATGAGGATTAGTGAAGTGCAAGATGAACAGTAGACTTCAGTAAGTACACAGGAATTAAAGTTCAGAGTGAGAGTGGGGCAAGGTAATAATGGTTGTGATTTTTACGATCAAAGTCATCGTCACCAGCTTTTCATAGATCATAGAGCCCTACAGTACAGAAAGAGGCCATTTGGCCCATCGAGTCTGCACTGACCACAACCCCATATCCCTATATACTTTACCCACTAAATCCCTCTAACCTACGCATCTCACGAAACTGAGGGGCAATTTTAGCATGGCCAATCAACCTAACCCGCACATCTTTGGACTCTGGGAGGAAACCACGCAGGCATGAGGAGAATGTGCAAGTGGTCTCTGGAGCTGTGAAGCAGCAGTGCTAACTACTGACCCCACGCTGTGTCTTGGAGACTTGATGCTAGGAAGCAAAGAGGGTTAAGAATAATGAAGCTTTATTTCCAGAGTGCTGTCACTACTTTTTCACTCTGGCAGTTTTCTATACTAGTGACCTATGCCGACACCTTTGGAAAATACATGAATACATTAATACAATCATGCTCATTGCAGCTAATAAGGATCAATATAAGGGAAGCCTTCAATTCTAGAGAATTTTAAGGAACATCAGTTCAATTTATGTGATTTTTATGGTTTTATTACCTCATTGATTATTTTAAATGCACCGAACTAGTTTTTAAACATATTTAATTAGAGTCAGATTTTTTGGTGATGCAAATTCCTTTTTCATTATAAAAAATTCATTTCTAGCCATTTTTAACGAGTGAGCAATGTACCCACGATGAATTTCCAAATAGACAATAAAAATTTAATTGAATTAAACAAATCAAGAGTATTGCACCAACCTTCATCCAGAAATATTAAGGCAGAAGAGAGGGGTTTGGTCAAAGGGACAGGTTTTAAAAAGGATTGAGGGGGTATTGGGAGGGGCAGGGGGTAGAAATTCCAGCGTTTAAAGTCTCTCTAGACTCAGCTGCTAAAGGAAAATTAGAAATAGAGAGGACAGAATTAGAGGAAGACATATCTCAAAAGGTTTGGGGGAAATTATAGAAGATGGAGGGGCCGTAGAATGCCCACAGTGCAGAAAGGGTGATCCAACCCATCAAGTCTGCACCAAATTTCTGAAAGAGGGTCCCACCCAAGCCCTCCCCTCCTCCATATCCCCATAACCCTGCACATTTACCACAGCCAATCCACCTAACCTGGACATCTTTGGAGTGTGGGAAGAAACTAGATTACCTAGAGGAAATCCAGACAGACACGGGGAGAAATTGCAAACTCCACACAGACAGACAGTCACCCAAAGCCTGGAATTGAACCCAGGTCCCTAGGACTGTAAGGCAGCAGTAATAACAACTCTGCTGTCCTCAGACCATGGAGGGATTTGATGGGGATTTTAAAATTGAGGTGCTGTTCAAGCAGAAGCTGATGTAGGTCAGAGAACACAGGCATGATGAATGAAAGACATTTTGTGTAAGTTTGGATATGGGCAGCCAGAGTTTTGGATGTCTTCAAGTCCAGGGAGGGCAGAATGTGGAAGAGCAGCAAGCAGTGCAGAGGAAGTGTTAAATCCAGAGGTCACAATGACATTGAGGTCTTACAGCAACAAATGAGCTGAGGCAGAGGGGTGAAGCTGGGACATATTACGTGATGAAATAGAGCCAAGAAATGGTGATACTGTAAAATGGGTGAGAATGCTTCAAATTATCAGTATTGTTAAAAGCTAAATCACTTTCTGGGAAGTGGATGGTGTAATGGCCAAATTCCTGGAAGCAAGCAACATTCCAAGAGGGAGTAGTGGGAAAGATTATGAAGCTTTACTATAGAAACTCTACAGTGCAAAAAAAAGGTCCATTTGGCCCTTCAAGTCTGCACTGATCACAAACCCCACGCAGACCCTATTCTCCCATGTCGGGATATGTAACATCTCTACATATCTACATATCTACCAGCTAATTCCTGTATTCTACATATTTCAGGACACTAAGGGACAATTTTTTTTTTTCAGCATCGCCAATCAACCTAACCCGTATATCTTTGGACTGTGGGAAGAAACCCACGCAGACACAAGGGGAATGTGCAAACTCCACACAGACAGTGACCCGAGCTGGAAATCAAACCCAGCTCCCTGGCACTGTGAAGCAGCAACGCTAACCACTGTGCTACCGTGCCACCCAGTGGGAGAATCCTGGAGGGGAGGAAATGAATTGAGTTAGCTGAAACATCACCAATAGTTCCCCAAGTTTTACATTTATCTTCCTCCTACATGTATCCCACTTGACCCGATGGCCTACAGACGACTCCAGACACACTCTCCTTGCTTGCCAATTACTATCTTCAGTGAATCCAGAGGTGAGCGATAAACAGAGTTGCCTGTGTGATTAAGGGTGGTATGATGGCACAGTTGTTAGCACTACCAGCTCACAACACCAGGGATCTGTGTTTAATTCTGGCCTTAGATGACTGTCTTTGTGGAGTTTGCAGATTCTCCCTAAGCATGCATGAATTTTCTTCAGATGTTCCAGATTACTCTTACAATCCAAAGATGGGCAAATTAGGTGGATTAGCCATGCTAAATTGCCCTTAGTTCCCCAAGATACATAGGTTAGGTGGATTACCTATGTGTGGTTAGGCTGGGGTAAAATGCTTGCAGAGCTGCTGCACACTTGATAGTCCAAGTAGCCTTTTTGTGCACTGTAGGGATTGTATGATTTGCACTCTAAGACCAGCTTTAAAATATTTTACCCAATATTTCTTTGAAATGCAAAAAATTATACAACATAATTGGCAATCAATAATTTGGTCAAGAATGGGGGAAAGGGATTATTAAGTTGCACTGTGTTAACCATAGGCCATTCCACTTTAATAGTCATTCAGTATAAAAAGGTATTTCTACGAACATCCCTTTTTCTTTTACTAAGAAGAATAGAAACGAGAGCTGGGTCAATAATGGTGAAAAATCTAGTAAAATATTTAATGCACTCTCTCAAATATGGGATATTGGATTCATTTACCTGACCTGCCATATTGCCTTTCTAAGTTGAAAACTAATTACATTTTCACTTGCATATTTCACTTCAAAAGTTCTTATTTGTATTAGTAATAATGTTGAAGTACCAACCATTCAGAACGGATTGGGTAAACACTGTGTTGGATCATTTATTCATTTGTGGCACGTGAACAAATATGCCTAGAGAGAAACCTTGAAAGCTTCCACGGTTCCTGCAGAAGACAGAAGTACATGTGTAAATCTGCCATCTTTAGGGCAAAGAGTTGAACTCAGAATTCCCCTGAAATGTTGGGAAAGACACTTGTTTGTACGTTATAATCCCCTTCAAATCAATATTTGTTTGAATATCTCACTGGGCTAAACATTTACTGAGTTAAATATCTTTTTAAAATTCCAGCATTGCATCTATCCAACTGATTTCATGTGAACCAGTCTTTGTTTCACTGTTGCTTTGAGCAGAGCACATACAGTTATCATGTTCAAGTTATATATAACTGTTCTCATGTGCATTCATAGAATCAGAAACACTACAATGCAGAAAGAGGCCATTTGGCCTATCGAGTCTGCACTGACCATAATCCTAAGTAGGCCCTACCACCATATCCCTACATATTTACCCACTAATCCCTCTAACCTATGCATCTCAGGACACGAAGGGGCAATTTTAGCATGGCCAATCAACCTAACCTGCACATCTTTGAACTGTGGGAAGAAGCCCACACAGACACAAGGAGAATGTGTGAAGTTTGCACACAATGATCCAAGCCAGGAGTCAAAACCAGGTCCCTGGCACTTCAAAGCAGCAGTGCTAACCAATGTGCTACTGTGCCGTGTTGTAATAAATGAAACCATTTATCTTATGATAATTGTGTTTTACAATATCTTGGGATTATATCATTAGTGATACATCATGGTGATCATCATTGGTCAGACAGGTGGTAGTAAGTACAGGTACGACATGGTGAATTTAGATAAGGCAATGTAGCAAGAGAAGACTATTGATATTTTGGTCAGACCACATCAAAGCCATAGGACTGTGGGAGAATTCAGCATGAGGACTGAAGAACAGCTTTGGAGACACAATGCTAAGATGGTGTTCAAATTAAGAGTTGGTAAGTAGACAGATCTCTGGATGAGATGAGCACCGGGTTAGCTCGGCTGGGTAAAGGGTGACATGGTGGCGCAGTGGTTAGCTCGACTGCCTCACAGCGCCAGGGACCCGGGTTCAATTCCGGCCTCGGGTCACTGTCTACGTGGAATTTGCACACATTCTCTCTGTGTGGGTTTCCTCTGGGTGCTCCGGTTTCCTCCGGGTGCTCCGGTTTCCTCCCAAAGACGTGCAAGTTAGGTTGATTAGCCATGCTAAATTAATCCTATATCAGAAGGATCAGCAGGGAAAATGAGGTATTACGGGAATAGGGCTTGGGTGGGATTGTAGTTGGTGCAGACTCAATGGGTCAAATGGCCTCCTCCTGCTCTGTACGGATTCTATAATTGGTGAGTGACCAGGATGTGGACAGAATTGAGAGAGAGCAAGAGAGAGTCCAAGAAAACAAAGTTCGCAATTATAGCCGGCAATTAAAACAAATTGAATAAAATGCAAAAAGGTGTCATAACTTTGTGGTGCGTTCCTGCTAAAAAAAAAACTTGTGAAGCTTTGCAAAAGCATGTAAAAAGACAATAGTGCCATCCATCCCAGGGATTACAGGAATACCGTCAGCACCCACAAAATCCCAACAATTTGGATTGGGATCTAGCTGACTTACAAAGCTATGGTTTCTTGATTCAGGTATATCTGAATTAGCCATAAAAATTCACCTAACAATTGGAAACAAAGCTCGATGTAGGTTGAAATGTCAGGATTAACAGCAGAAAAGTTAAAGAATCCTCAGCACTATACTGAAAGACGAATTAAGAATCAATTTAAATTTCCATATTCATCAGCTTGAGTTCATGTCAGTGGAATAACAGCCCACAGAATCCGTAGACCAACTCGTCAGCAGATGCAGAGAAGAGGACACATTGTGTGATATTTTAAATGCAGAGCTCAGACAGAATTGCTGAGATGGTGATTGCGTTCGGTCCTGTGAAAGATCTGCTGATAAGCGTAAAATGGAAAGCACCGAGGAACATATGAATTAGGAGCAAGATTTAAGCAATTCAGCCTCTCGAAACTGCTCCACCATTCAACACGATCACGGCTGATTTCCTCTGTCTCAACTCTGCTTTCTTGCCTGTTCACCATTAGTCCTTCAAACTTTACTCAAAAGCTGTCCACTTTCTCCTTAAATTTACTCAATGTCCCAGCGTCCACTGCACTCTGGGATAGTGAATTCCACAGATTCGTGACCCTTTGAGAGAAGTAATTTTTCCTCATTTGTTTTAAATCCTTCACTCTTCATCCTAAAATTATGACCTATTGTTGTAGATTGCCCCACAAGAGTAAGCATCCTCTCTTTTTCTACCTAAGGAACTATCCAAGGACACATTGAAGTGTGAAGTTGACCTCACAGGTCAACAAAGCTCAGAAATGTGGAAAACTGACCTATTATCTCCAAAACCTACACCATTAGAAGGCACAAGTCAGGATTGTGATGGAATACTCTCCATTGGCCTGGATGAGTGCAGCTCTAACAACTCGAGAAACTCAACACCAATCCTGGACAAATCATCAACATCCCATCCACCTAATTAAGCATGCACTTCCTCCACCATCAACAGTGGCAGCAGTTTGTACCTTCTACAAGATGCAGAGCAGCAACTTCTCCAGCACTCTCCAAACTAGTGACTACTGCCATCTAGAAAGGTAAGGGTAGCAGGCATATGGGGTCACCACTACTTGCAAATTCTCTTCCAAGCCACATATCACCGACTTGGAAATATATCACTGTTACTTCACTACTGCTGGGTCAAAATCCTGGAGTTCTCTTAAGAGCACTGTGGGTTTACTTACATCACATGAATTGTATTGGTTCAAGATTGTGGCTAACCAGAACCTTTTTGAGGGTATTTAAGGTTTAAGTTTATTTATTTGTGCCACAAGTAGACTTACATTAACACTGCAAGGAAGTTACTGTGGAAATCCCCCAAACGATACACTCCAGCATCTGTTGGATACACTGAGGGAGAATTTAGCATGCACCTAACCAGCATGTTCTGTGGATTGTGGGAGGAAATGAAGCACCCGGAGGAAACCCATGCAGACACAGGGAGAATGTGCAAACTCCTCAAAGACAGTGACCCAAGCTGGGAATTAAACCTGGGTCCTTGGTGCTGTAAGACAGCAGTGCTAACCACTGTACCACCATGCCAACACATTTAGGGTGGAGCAATGCATGTTGGCCAAGCCAATGAAGTCTATAAGCCATGAAGAAATAAAACTGAGTTCTTTGAGTATTATGTAGACCATCCCCAGAGACATCCCCTCTGCAATAAAATCAACATCATTCATTCTGCCATTGAAAAATGGCATTCATTTTATCTTTGAACTTCATATCCCATGGCATCTGATGCATTTTGTCTCTTCAGTGTCGCATCTTTCCAAGGACTAAACCTTATGTTTCCCCCTCAGAGGGTAAGTGTCTTTGAACAACTCCTGTCATTGGCATTAGCATTCACTGCCTCCACCAGCAATGCACAGTAGCAGTGGTGTGTACCATCGATAAAATACAGTGCACCAACTCACCAAGTGTCCTTTAACAGTAGCTTCCAAACTGGTGCACGATTCCTGTGCACATTTCTGGAATGTAAAAGAACTCCATTTGTTTTAAGGGGGATGAAAGACATTACAAGTGGTGCTCTGGGAAACAATTTCAATTTGAGAAAGGTGTTTGTTACAAGAAAAATCAGCCATTGGATGGACAGAGAGCATTAATGGAATTTCAGTTGTGTATGAAAGAGTGACAAGTTTTGTAATCCCAGAAGTGGTACACTGAGATACGCCTGTGGCTTGTGATTATACAGGATTTAGACTGGGCTCTTCCTTCACATTTTAGGTGGAAGACTTTAGGGGATAGATCCCTAGACAGTTCAGAGATATTTGATTTTGCTTCTGGTATCCGAGCGATACCTTGGGATTTTGCTGAGGTCAGCAATTTTTACATAGCTTCACAACAGCCTATCCTGGTTTCCCCCTATGCCAACATATTCATCAATAAAGCTCACCAACACCTCTACTTTCTCAGAAGACGAAGGAAATTTGGCTCATCAGCTAATGATTCTTACCAATTTTTACAGATACAACCAGAAAGAATACTTTCTATGGTGCATCACAGCTCAGTATGATTCCTGTTCTGCCCAAGACCACAAGAAACTACAAAAGATTATGAATGTGGCTCAATCCATCAAACAAACCATCCTCTCATCCATTGAATCTGTCCACACTTCCCAATGCCTCGGCAGAGCAGCCAACATAATTAAGGACTCCACACAGCCCAGCATTTCTCTCTTCCACTTTCTTCATCAGTAAAAGTATACTAAAGTCTGAAGTCACGTACCAACCAACTCTTCCCTGCTGCCAGATTTTTGAATGGACTACCTCACATTAAAATTGATCTTTCTCAACATCCTAGCTTATAACGTTAGTGCAGAATGCAGTGTGTCTTGTTTCCTTCTCTATGAATAGTATGCTTTGTTTTTATAGTGCACAAGAAACAATATTTTTCACTGTACACTAATGCGTGTGACAATAATAAATCAAATCAAAACTGAGAGAAACCATAAAATTGTGATGACTTGACTCACCTCTTTTCATGCATATATATCTTAGTGACTTCATTTAGCAGCACTCTGCAGTATACCCACACGAACTGCAGCAGTTCAACAAAGGCAGCATGGTGACACAATGGTTAGCCCTGCTGCCTCAGAGCCAGGGATCCGAGTTCAATTCCAACCTTGGTCACTGTCGGTTTCGGAGTTTGCACGTTACGTAGCTTACTGGTTCAGCTGACACTTAAAGCGTGTTATCATTAGTCACACCGCATCAGATCCAATGTTATCATTAGTTACATTCTAACAGCACCTTCCAAACCCACAACCTCCACCATCTAGAAAAGACAAGAGCACTTGACACGTGGGAACACCACCACCACCTGGAAGTTCCCCTCCTTGCCACTCACCATCCTGACTTGGAAATACATCGCCGTTCTGTTATTGTCTCTGGGTCAAAATCCTGGAACTTCCTCCCACAGCTTTGTGGGTGTATCTAAATCTTATGCACTTTAGAGGTTTAAGAAGGCAGCTCATCACCATCAAAGACAATTAGAAATGGGCAATAAAATTGCTGAAATAGTCAGCAGAGCCCACATTGCATTCAAAGAGTGAAAAATGAGCTCCAACTTTAACTGGAGATGAGTAGGCAAGTGTAAGGCTGCTGAGGGTGAATCCTGATGCTGGTAGGCAAGTAGGATGAACATCAATTCAATCCTGGTATCTGGTTGTGAGGATATTTATATAGACCAAAGCCAAGTCATAAATAATTCGGGCCAATGATTGAGAGTTTTGATTTGACTTGATTTATTGTCACATGTATTAGTATACAGTGGAAAATATTGTTTCTTGCACACTATACAGATAAAGCATACCAAACAAAGCAAAGGAGAGAGTGCAAAATGTAGTATTACAGTCATAGCTAGGGTGCAGTGATTAGCACTATTGTCTTATAGCACCAGGGACTTTGGGTTCAATTCCAGCCTCGGGTCACTGTCTGCTTGGAATTTGCATGTTCTCCCCGTATCTGCCTTTCATTTGGGTGCTCCAGTTTCCTTCCACAGTGCAAAGATATGCAGGTTAGTTGGATTGACCATGAAAAATTATCCCTTAGTGTCAGGCAAATGAGGACTATACATATGTGAGGTTATGAGGATAGATTTGGGTGAGATTGTTGTCAGCATAAGGCTTGATGGACCAAATGACCTACTTTTGCACTGTTGATTCTATGATATAAAGGGACACCCATTGAAAAGTCTCATGACAGCAGGGAAGAAACTGTTCTTGAGCCAGTTGGTCTCAGACTTTTGTATCTTTTTCCTGATGGAAGGCAGCAGAAAAAAAAAAGTGTCTGGGGTCTTTCATTATGCTGGCTGTTTTTCCGAGGCAGTGCGAAATGTAGACTGAGGCTGGTTTGTGTGCTGGATTGGGATACGTTAACAAACCTTTATAGTAGTCAAGAAGCCTTTCAGAATTAGTGGAGCATGAGGGGGGGGCCTCAGGGCAGGCAGGTGAGGGATTCCCATGGGCTCTTGATACCTGTGGAAAGCCTAGTAAAACTCTACTGAGTCTGTTGCCACTTTGTGACCAATCCTGCCATCAAGAATGACATTGAGATTGAATGTATCTTTCAATAGTTAAATACATTTGGAATCTGAATCAAAGCAATACATCCTGACCTTTTAAATTTCCCCCAGGGAATCACTGGTCTGTTTAAAATAACAAGGGTTGGTTGAGTAGATTCTTGCGAGCATTTCAACCTCTTGATTGCCTTGTCGTGTGCTGTGTTGGTTAAAATAGGCGCCTGAACATTTGTGACTATCAATTTTTTCAAGCCTTCCCTTATTAGGACCATAGAATAATGAGGGGAGATTTGATAGACGTGTTTAAGATTTTGATGGGTATTGATAGAGTGAATGCAAGCAGGCTTTTTCCACTGAGGCTCGGGGAGAGGAAAAACCAGAGGGCACGGGTTAAGGATGAAAGGAGAAAAGTTTAAAGGGAATATTGGGGGAAGGGGGAAGCTTCTTCCTGCAGAGAGTGGTGGGAGTGTGGAATGAGCTGCCAGATAAGGTGGTAAACACAGGGTCACTTTTAACATTTAAGAAAAACTTGGACAGGTACAGGGATGAGAGGGGTGTGGAGAGATATGGTCCAGGTGCAGGTCAGTGGAACTAGGCAAAAAAAAAAGGTTCAGACAGACAAGGCCTGTTTCTGAGCTGTAAATTTAATGGTTCTATGCTTTCCCTTATCTTTTTTTCAAATTTTCTCATTTTCATTCATTCTCCTTTTGCGATTTATGCTGCATTATGGTTTCACTGAAGCCCTTACAGAATTCACCTGAATACCCATTGGGACGGTGAGTGTTTATCAGCTTATTAGCCATTTCAAAGATAGCAGCTGAGCCAAGCTCTATCCTCAGCTCACCTCCACATGTGTATTTCCCAGAGGATTCTCCCGATGATAAGGTATACGGAAATATTTGGCCCATGCTAATAGACCCATCTGTAAGAGAATCCTATGCTCCTCCCATTGAATTATAAAATTGTCCTGTAATTGATTCCAGATCATGGAAACCACATGCATTGACTATGGAGTGCTCTGGCAAAGTCTTGTATAAACGCAAACCCTTTTTGCTTATCTGAGCACCTTTAAGAAGCTAAGTCTTAATAGATTGCAATGCTTGAGTTCATTCCTGCCACTGCTCGATCAGAGCTCTTGGGTTTGGGTAACTGCAATTAAAACATCTTTAACAAACATCTTTGTTCTTTATTTTTGTTTTTGTTAAACTACAAGATTCAAGGTGCCTGTAATAATCTATCCATCGTACATTAGAAAATATAGGCATAGGCTAATGAGACCAAAAGGTAGATGTGTATGCTGGTATAAACCTTGTTAGTAACAAATCTGTGAATCCTCATCCAACTCCAACTGGTGGTAGATGTGACTGACGTCTAACTTGGTGTATTTTAAGTCTCCGACTAATTTGACAGAGATCCTGAACTCAATCAAATTCCCCACAGTGCAGGGAGGGGGCCATTTGGCCCATCGTGTCTAAACCGACCACAATTTCACCTAGGCCCCAGCCTCATAGCCCTACAGTTTTACCCACCAATCCCTCTAACCTACCTCAGGACTCGAAGGAGCAATTTTTAGCATGGCCAATCAACCTAACCCGCATATCTTTGGACTCCAGGAACGGGCTATTTGTCTCTGAGCTCAAATTGTTAATTTACAATCCCCACAAATTCTTCCAATATCATCCAGTTTGATGATAGGGACTGTGGGTGCAGCCCATCCCAGGGAATTATACTGGTTTTGTAATACCTAAATATATCACTCTGCTAAGCTCAATTTTATAATTTCCAATAAAGTGCAAAAAAGGGCGCTGGTCCAGCCCAAAAAAAATGTTGGCATTGCATTCAGATAGATTTTGCTTTGGCTACCTCTTTACATCCTAATTCATTTTAGAAGAATTCAGAACATCCAGCAGATCCTATAAATGTCCATCCCATTGGTTTAGTATTTCCAACCAATTTAGTTTTATCTTAGAACAATTACAGCTCATTAGACAAGGTCCATGATCTTTAATTACCAGGAGAGGTAACAGTGCTGTTTGATTCTTGTAGGACACAGTAACTGCTGCTGCTGCTAAGGTTTGCAGTATCACTCCAGAATGTGAAGATAACATGGCTCCTGATTCATTCAATCTCAAAGGCTGGAGACCTTTTTGAAGGTAATGAAATGCTTGCTCTGTTATGACTGTGGCCTCAGCCCTTCTGTCAACTTCCTTTTAAGAAACCTGTCATTTACCATGAAGCCCATCTCTATAGTGGTCACTTTACTCATTCAGACCTGGTCTAGGTTAAATGACTTGGGTTCCTTTTAAACTAATTCAACGATCTGGTCAAAAGACTTTGGGGAGATCTTACCAAAAAAACTCAGTGCTGAACAAGCATGAAAACAGGAGAGAATCGTACTGTTTTTGGGCCAGCAAAAAGTCCAATCATCTCATTCTGTGAAACAAAAATGCAAGTTACGTTTCCTGACAGCAAGGCTAAGGGGTGAGGGGGAGGGGGTCAGGGCCTAAGCTCACTGAAAGCCAGCAGCTTGCAACAGAGGGTGCAATTGCGCATACTCAGATCTCTGTATTCTGTGAGGTTGCTAGGCAAGAGGGGCCAGATGATTCTGCCCTGGACTCGCTTGGAATATTTAAATAGTCTAAATTGAATTTAAATATTCAATTTTCAGACATGAGGCTGATCTCAGATATTTGGTGCCAGTAAGATCGCACGAGGCAAGAAATTGGACGTGAACCCGATGTCTCAGCTTTCTCACAATCTTACTGGCTTGCCCTGCCTATTGGCTGGCAGGCTAAGATGGTAAATTGACTAGTAAGGGTCTGGACTATCAGGCTAAATATCACTAAGCTGTACATCTGTGGGCCAAGACTGTGAGCAGAATAACCTTTCATTTTTATTCAGCAGCTATTTTATTTGCTATAAAGTAATGCAGCCTTTCAATATATTGTCCCTTGTATTCCACTTCAGCCTCAAATGGTTAAATCTTTCCAAAGGCATTTTAATGTGCATACATGCCCTTGCTTCCTTTTCATGCTCAAGTCTCCTCTGCCACTAGCTGCGCATTGTGATCCCTGATGACTTCAAAAGTTTTTCCTTGTCACCGGTGTAATAAATCAAGGGTGACTCAAAGTAACAAAGAGTTTATTGCCAACGATAAATAAGTATTTGCAACAAAGGGTCAGGCAGAATTAGCGATGCGACTCCCCAGCTCTAAGTGAGGATCCTCCTCTACTCGGGGTAGATGCTCAACTGGCTCAGCTTCCCACCTTGACAGTCCATAGGATTCACCCAATCACATGGTCCTCAAGGACCCTTAAAGGGGCCACACTGCGCCACGAACCACTTGCTGTGTAAAACACTTTCTTCCCCCTCAGGTACAGCACATCTACTACCTCCCCTCTATCCACAGCATGCTACTTCTTTAAAGAACTCTAATAAATTCATTAAACACAATTTCACTTTCAGAAAACCCATTCTGATTCTTCCCGATCACCTTGAATTATTCTAAGCACCCAGTTGTAACCTCCTTAATGATTGATTCGAACACTTGCCCCACCACAGACATCAAACTAATTGGGCAATAGTTCTGTTTTCTGTCTCCCTCCCTTCTCGAGTTCAGGGGTTACGTTTCCAAAATCTAGTGAATTTTGGAAAATTAACATCTATGCAACTATTACCTTTTCACATCCTAGGATGAAGTCCATTAGGACCCAGAGACTTGTCAGTTTGCAGCTTTTATCAGTTTGCTCAGTATCACTTCCCTAATGATTTAATTTCAACAAATCCCTCTCTCCCTTCTACCTCCTGATTTATAGGAATTACTGAAATATTTTTGTATCCTCCACAGTGAAGACAAAAAAAAATTTGTTCATTTCATTCACTATTTCCTTATTTCAAAAATCAGTTTCTGGAGGATCACACTTTTTTTCCTAAATATTTATAGAAACTTCTATTTATTTTTACATTTTGAACCATCTTCTCTCATACTCCAATTTCTTTCACCTAATTAACCTTTCAGTCATTCTCTGCTCTTCTTTATACACCAATCCCTCCACCACCAAACACCAAAGTCTAAATCTTTAATAGTATGCAAATCCCAATATGGAAAATTAAAATCCCCTACTATCACAACTTTGCTTCTTGCAGTTGTCAGCTATCTCTCTGCAGATTTGCTCCTCCAATTCTCGCTGACTATTGGGTGGTCTGATATACAACCCCATTAATGTGGTCACTTCCTTCCTGTTTCTCAGTTCCACCCATAGGGCCTCTGTAAACAAGCTCCCTAATCTATCCTGCCTGATCATTTTCCCTGACCAACAATGCCACCCCTCCCTCCACCTCTATCACACCTGAAACATTGGAACTCTGGAACATTGAGCTGCTAGTCCTGCCCCTCCTGTGGCCAAGTTTCACTAATGACTATAATGTCATATTTCCAAATGTCAATCCACACCTTCAGCTCATCTGCCTTCCCCACAATGCTCCTGGCATTGAAATAGACATACCTTAAAAGATTATTTTGACCACACTCTACTTCCATTTGTGATTTTGCTTGAACTAACCTGCTTTGCTTGAACTAACTCCATTCAAATTTATTGGGAAAAGCCTTCTCAGGGGTCACTGGGGTCTACTCCCTGTTTTACATTCCCAGTTTGAAAAAACCTCCAAAGTAAAAAAATCCCTTTTATCTCAACCTTTTTGTAATGAGTCTCCATTTCAACTTCTCCTCTGGAAAACAAAGATCTTCTAAGCAAGCTCCTTAGAAAGGGGAAAAAAAAAAAGCCTTCTCAGGGGTCACTGGGGTCTACTCCCTGTTTCACACACCAACTTCTCCAAGGACAAACAAAAGTAAAACCACAGGGTAAATGGTAGGACTCTGAAGATTGCAGTTGAACAGAGGGATCTGGGAATAGAGGTACAGAATTCTCCAAAAGTGACGTCACAAGTGGATAGGGTCATGAAGAGTGCTTTTGGTACATGAACTTTTATACTCTGTACTCCAATTTATAAAGGCCAGAGTGTTATCGTAAGGTTATACAAAGCATTGGTGAGGCCAACTTTAAACTGTTGTGTACAGTTTTGGTCACCTAGTTACAGGAAGGATGTAAATAAGGTTGAAAGAGTGTAGAGAAGGTTCACAAGGTTGTTGCTGGGACTTGAGAAGCTGAGTTACAGAGAGAGATTGAATAGGTTAGGACTTTATTCCCTGGAGCATAGAAGAATGAGGGGAGATTTGACAGAGGTGTATAAGATTTTGATGAGCATAGGTAGAGTGAAAGCAAGCAGGCTTTTTCCACTGAGACTAGGGGAGAAAAAAAAAACCAGAGGACATGGGTTAAGGGTGAAAGAAGAAAAGTTTAAAAGGGAATAATTAGTGGCTTCTTCAGAGAGTTGAGAGTGTAGAATGAGTTGCTGGATAAAGTGGTAAATATGGGGTCACTTTAGAAAAAGTTGGACAGGTCCATGGATGAGAGGGGTGTGGAGGGATATGGTTCTAATTCAGGTCAGTGGGACTAGGCAAAAAAAAAAAAAAAAAAAGAAATGGTTTGGCACAGACAAGAAAGTAGTCATGATGTAGAGATGCCGGTGTTGGACTGGGGTAGTAAGAACTCAGTAAGAATTTAGCAACACCAATTTTAAATCCAACCGATTTATTTGATAGTAAATCTGCGAGCTTTCAACACTCTCGTGCCAGATCATAGACATGGACGACATCATCAAACGTGAGGATACCATTCACCAGGTACACGGTACATACTCTTGCAACTCGGCCAACGTTGTCTAATACGTTGCAAGAAAGCATGTCCCGAAGCATGGTACATTGGGGAGACCATGCAGACACTACGACAGCGGATGAATGAGCATCACTCAATAATCACCAGGCAAAACGGTTCCCTTCCTGTGGGCAAACACTTCAGCAGTCACGGGCATTCGGCCTCCGACCTGCGGGTAAATGTTCTTCAAGGGGGCCTTCGTGACACACGACAGCTCAGAGTCGCTGAGCAGAGACTGATAGCCAAGTTCCGCACACGAGGACGGTCTTAATAGGGATCTTGGCTTCATTACACACTATCTGTAACCCCCGTAACTTGCCTGGGTTAGCAAAAAACCTGACTTACTGTGCTGTCTGGAGAAAATACACAATTCTCTAACCAATGCTCAGGATTCCCTTCACACACATTGTTAGCCACTTTAACACTTGAATAGCAGGTTAGGTGCAAGGATACGCATTCTAATCAGCAATCTCTGACTGTCTGTGTTGATACGTGTGCGATTGCAGACCAGAACACTGCATTTGCCTGACACAGCAGGGAAAAAGTAAAACGTGTGTGCGCGTGTGTACCAAAGTGAAGATAACTGCTTACTGCTTGTGTATAATGGGATATCAGTTTGGCTATGCATTCAGTGACCTCTGGATATTGAGTGGAGGAATTAGGTACCTCCTGCATCAGGTTTTAGTGAGTTGCTTGTTGTGCTGTGTTCCATGGATTTGGAGTCAGTCACAATAGCACCTTGGGTCATCCTTCACCTTTCACTTAAGTGCTGGTGACTGCGTCTGCCATTTTTATAGTGTCTGTTTGGTTGAACATGGTCATCGAAGGATTTGATTTATTATTGTTATATGTATTGGGATACAATGAAAAATATTGTTTCTTGTGTGCTATACAGACTATACAAGGGAAGCAGAGGATGCAAAATGTAGTGTTACAGTTATAGCTAGTGTGTAGAGAAAAATCAGATTTACATAGGTAGGTCCATTCAAGAGTCTGATGACAGCAGGAAGAAGCTGTTCTTGAGTCGATTGGTACATGATCTCAAAGTTTTTGTACCTTTTTACCCAATGGAAGAATGTCCAAGATGCACAGGGTCATTAAGTACGCTAGCTGCTTTTCCAAGGCAGTGTAGTGTAGACAGATTCAGTAGATGGGAGACTGGTTTGTGTGATGGATTGAACTTCATTCAACTCTTTGTAGTTTCTAGTGGTATTGGTTGGAGCAGGGGCTATATCAAGCCGTGATACAACTGGAAAGGATGTTTCCTATTGTGCCTTCATAAAAATTGGAGAGAGTTGTAGTGGACATGCAGAAATAGAAGCCAAAGACCTGTTGTTGAATCAGTGATGAGGTGTTGTTTCTGTGCTACACGCAAAATACAGTTCCATCTACCTGACTAGCTGCTGATACCAGTGACCTGAATACTGACTGCTCTTCCCCAGGATGGCTGATGTGATTGTCATAGAATCCTATAGTGCAGGAGGCTGTCCATTGACCCATCAAGCTTGGACTGACCACAATCCCAACCATGCCCTATCCCCATAACCCCACATATTTACCCTGCTAATCTTCCTATTAGTAAGGGGCAATTTAACGTGGTCAATCAACCTAACCAGCATAACTTTGTAAAGTGGGAGGAAACTGGAGCACCTGAGGAAACCCACGCAGTCACGAGGAGAATGTGCAGACTCTGCAAGAATAATGACCCAAGGCTGAAATCAAACTCGGATGCCTGGTGCTGTGAGGCAGCAGTGCAAACCACTGTGTTGCCCTCGGCAAAACTTTCATATCTTTATTACTGGAAAGGTCAGGGTTGCTCCTGATTTTTTTCTATTTCATGGAGCATGACGACATTGCAGTGAATGGTAGGAGGGCAATGAGACAGCACCAAAAGCCACTCAACTGATTATACTTAAGTATTCCTGACAGAGTCCTTATTGCAGCATTTAGCTGCACACCCGCTATCGTTGTGTGGGGACTGAGGCAGGAGCCTGAGGCAGATCAGCATTCTGCAGCAGAGTAAACCAGGCCCATTGTTGTTAAGTTTTGCATGTGCTTGTTGCTATGATGTTTAGGGTTGACTTTTTTTTTTAAAGTATTTGGCCAATGTTGATGAGATGAGGTTAACCATAGAGACACTTGTCCAGGTATTTTGAGGGCTCACAAGTTATCATCCATTGAACACTGAATTCATTCCTGGATGTATTAGTGTTGGGATGAAATTCCACCACCACTACCAACTTGCATTTGTGTAGCATGACAAAACGTTCCATACATCTTCACAGGCATCATAAACCCTAACATTAACCAATACATATAGAAAATATTGGGTCAGATGACAAAGTGCTTAGTCAAGGAAGTAGATTTTAAGGATTTTCTTTTCGAAAAGAAAATAGAGAGGTGGAGATGAAAAGAGGCTTTCCTCTAGAGTAATTTCACTGACACATTTGGGATCCTTTGTGAAAGCAAGCTTCATTCATAAACACAGTTTAAGTATTACTCAAACAAAATGAAACTCCTAAAAGTCAAATAATCTCTAAAAACATGAATAAAATCTCTCATTTCTAATTTGTGTTCTGTGTTCCAA
Organism: Sphyrna mokarran; assembly: GCA_024679065.1. NCBI lineage: Eukaryota > Metazoa > Chordata > Chondrichthyes > Carcharhiniformes > Carcharhinidae > Sphyrna > Sphyrna mokarran. Next base: position 116,738,961 of record JAGIQG010000005.1, on the reverse strand, counting down.
ATTTGTAACATTCTTCTGACAGGTTTAAAAACGCACTTTATATGTAGTTAGAAATCACTAATATACTTGCTTGATGAATGTCATAAGGTGGAGATACCAGCGTTATATTGGGCACAGTGAGCAGTCTGACAACACCAGGTTAAAGTCCAACAGGTTTATTTGGAATCACCAGCTTTGAGCACTGCTCTTTCATCAGGGTGACTCATTAACTATTTAACGTAACCATTGCAATGTCAAAATGAGTAATTATCCTGCTCTCCCAACATCTAAGCTGCTTTCCAACCAGACATACTGACTACCTGTGGGAAGAGACATTGGCACTCTGGGACATCAGGAGAATATGTTCAGCTGCTGTGCAAGAATGCACATTTTTAATGATAGTTTTCTCACTATTTTCAGCATTTAAAGTGATACAATGATTGCTAAGAGTTACTGAAGAGCTAGTATTAGGATAACTCTCTCTCTCTGTCTCTCCTGTGGAGGGGAGCATTACCTTCCAAGGTTAGGCGAGGTTGGAAACATTTGATGCAATACACGAGCTAATCTACACACCTCTGTTTTATTGTACACAAGTATCCCAAGGTACTGTACCAACCTGACACTCCAATTTCAGAACCACACTTCATTCTATTATCATAAGAATATGTGAAAGATAGTTGTATCTTGATGGTTCTGTCGTGGGGGAACTGTCCCACCCATAGAACCACAGAAAACCACAGGCCTTTTGGCCCTTCTTGTCCGAGTCAAACCATTTTTTGCCTTGTCCCACTGACCTGCACCTGAACCATATTCCTCCACACCCCTCTCATCCATGAGTCTGTCCAAGTTTTTCTGAAATGTTAAAAATGACCCCGCATTTACCACTTTATCCGGCAGCTCATTCCACACTCTCACCACTCTCTTCATGAAGAAGTCCCCCCTAATATTCCCTTTAAACTTTTCTCCTTTCACCCTTAACCCATGCCCTCTGGTTTTTTTTCCCTCCCCTAACCTCAGTAGAAGATGCCAGATTGCATTCACTCTATTTATACCCCAAAATCTTATACAAATCTCCCCTCATTCTTCTATGCTCCAGGGAATAAAATCCTTAACCTATTCAATCTCTCTGTAACTCAGCTTCTCAAGTCCTGCTAACATCCTCGTGAACCTTCTCTGCACTCTTTTAACCTTATTTACTTCCTTCCTGCAACTAGGTGACCAAAACTGGACACAATTCTCTAAATTCAGCCTCACCAATGCTTTATATAACCTTACCATAACACTCCAACTTTTGTCATGCAATTGGAGTGGTGGGACGGTGGCAGGTTGCGGGGAAGCATAACATGCAAAGGTCCATTGATCTTGGGCAGGATTTTATGATTTTTGAGTGAGCGAGGCTGGAAAATCCCACTCCACGGGTTTGATTCAGTTAGATTGCTTTTTAACTGGACACTGCATGGAACATCTAATTAGTCTTGCGATTAACTACAGTTTGGGGGAACAGTTCAGTCCCAGGCTTCAATTATTTTCCCTGGTGCGTGCTGTGGTAGAGACTGTCAGAGGCAAATCCGCAGTTATAAACTCTCAAAAACTGGTCACTTAAGAGATCTGAAGGTGAAATGCTTCCTGTATTAGTGAGATAGGGGTTATTCTTCCTTTAGTTATTCTGAGAGAAAGAAATGTAGAAAATGTTCTTGAATATCAGCTGATTGACGATTCAGGAGATTCTCACAGCTAGCACGATTGGCCCAGTGCGATTCACGTGGGGCAATTTTAATCCTTGCCCCCAGTAGCGCTGCAGTGCCATTGAGAATCGCCATAGTCTTCCCACTGCCAGAAGCGCTTACATTTTTATAGGAAGAATCGGGGCTGGAGGAAACAATAGTCACTTAAAATACATGTGATTAAGACTTGGCGGGGGGTGGGGATTGGGGTTGTGCAGTGTAAGGGTCTAGGACGTAGGGTTATTGTGGAACTACGAGTACAGAACCCCCTCACCCAAAACAGCACCCGAGACAGTATGCTGTTAGACAGGGCCAGGTGCAGACCCAAGCATAGAGACATCTTCTAGCTTGTGTATTTACAAACAGTTCTGAGAGTCAATAAAAAAGTGGCACAGTGGTTAGCACCGCTGCCTCACAGCACCAGGAACCCAGATCCGATTCCCAGCTTGGATCTCTGTGCCGAGTCTGCATGTTCTCCCCATGTCAGTGTGGTTTTCTTCTAAGTGCTCTGGTTTCCTCCCAGTCCTGGTTAGGTGCATGGGCCACATTAAATTTTCCCCCAAACAGGAACCAGAGTGTGAGGACTGGAGGGTTTTCGCAGTGTTAATGTAAATCAAGTTGTGACAATAATAAACTTCAAAAACTTCACCTGTAAAGGTTACAGACAGGGACTTCATCAGATCGAACAAGATGTAACCAACAGCAGCAACGGGTGGAGGAAGTTATTGGGACATTGCAGACAAAAGATTCGAAGCACAAACATTAGCAGCTGGACATAAATAGCTGTTGGCAATCGAAACAAATTGAGTGAGAAATGAATAGCAAGTTCTCGGTTAGAAATGAGGGAGTGAATGCAAGAGTTAGGAGATTATATCCAAAAACAGCTGGGAGCAATATAAACAAATAGAAATCTAAGCAACAAGGAGCAGAATTTAGAAAGAGACAATCGTTGGAGGAAAGACAATTTAAGTGAATGTTGGAGAGTAGGAATGGAACGTGGAGAAACAAAATAAAAAAAGATCAGAAATGTGAGGGGGAAGGGCTGTTGTGCTGAGTGCGCACTTCTGTCTAATCTACCAGAGTGAAGGTCATTGCTGAAGGGCATGTTCCACTTATCATTAAAGATCCTTCCAAAAAAGTAAGGCACATATAGCACCAAATGTATTCAGCCTGCAGAGATAAGCTCTGGTCCCAGAGAGCATAATAATGAAAATAACATGAGGGCTTTCTGGACAATAAAGAAGAAAATAAAAAATTACAGTACAAGAACAGACCCTCCAAATCTGTACTGCCAATGCTGCCCACCTGAACTAAACTTGCTACCCTTTTGGGGACCATATCCCTCTATTCCCATCCTATCCATGTATTTGTCAAGATGCCTCTTAAAAGTCACTGTCGTATCTGCTTCCATTGCCTCCCCTGGCAGCGAGATCTACCCTCTGCGCAAAAAAACTTCATACATCTCCTTTAAACTTTGCCCCTCGCACCTTAAACCTATGCTCCCTAGCAATTGACTCTTCTGCTTTGGGAAAAAGTTTCTTACTATCCATTTCCTCCTACGCTTTTCATCATTTTGTATCAATGAGACAAAATATCTAGGGTGGCACAGTGGTTAGCACTGCTGCCCCAGTGCCAGGGACCCAGATTTGATTCCTAGCTTGGGTCACTGTCTGTGCAGAGTTTACATTCCCCTTATCTGCGTGGGTTTCCTCTGGGTGCTCCAGTTTCCTTCCACAGTCCGAAAGACATGCTCGTCAGACACATTGGCCAGGCTAAATTCTCCCTCAGTGTACCCAAACAGGCAGTGGAGCGTGGTGACTAGGGGATTTTCACAATAACTTCATTGTAGTGTTAATGTAAGCCTACTTGTGACACTAATAAACAAACTTTAAACTCTCCTTGGCTCAGACTTTCCTAGGATCTTTCAGCATAGCCTCTACATTATAGGGAACAACGGATTGGTGCAAAAGAAGGAAGAAATGAGGTTCGCCCCCCCCACCCCATTAATTAATTAAGTACTCAATTTTCCTTTTATGCTGCATTATTATCTGAACTGCAAACAAGATGAAGGGTCATTGTTATAATGCCCAGGCTCATATAAAATCCATGTGGTCAGAATCTTTTTTGAATTTTCCCCAATCAGTGCCATTGAGGTTGAAAAATAAGAATTATTCAATGCTGTAGGATTGGTTTCAATTCTTGATGGCTGATCATATCGCAAATAACTGGGACCATGAGTTCTCACTTCCTGCACCTGGGATTGTCAATTTTCATACTCCTGTGCCACATACACATCTGCAACCCATTCAAATTTTGAGATTGCTCCCAGAATTGAGGGTATGAAAATTGATAAGTCCCCTGGGCCAGATGGGATTTACCCTAGGATTCTCTGGGAGGCTAGAGAGGAGATTGCAGAGCCTTTGGCTTTGATCTTCATGTCGTCGTTAGCTACAGGTATAGTGCCGGAAGACTGGAGGATGGCAAATGTTGTCCCTTTGTTCAAAAAGGGGAGTAGGGACCATCCTGGAAATTATAGACCGGTGAGCCTGACTTCTATTGTGGGCAAGGTCTTGGAAAGAATTATAAGGGATAGGATTTATAAGCATCTAGAGAGAAATAAATTGATTAGGGATAGTCAGCACGGTTTTGTGAAGGGTAGGTCGTGCCTCACAAACCTTATTGAGTTTTTTTGAGGAGGTGACCAAAGAGGTAGATAAGGGTAAGGCAGTTGATGTAGTGTATATGGATTTTAGCAAAGCGTCTGATAAGGTTCCCCATGGTAGGCTACTGCAGAAAGTGCAGATGCATGGGATTGAAGGTGATTTAGCAGTTTGGATTAGGAATTGGCGAGCTGATAGAAGACAGAGGGTGGTGTTTGATGGGAAATATTCAACCTGGAGTGCAGTTACAAGTGGTGTACCTCAAGGATCTGTTTTGGGGCCACTGCTGTTTGTCATTTTTATAAATGACCTAGATGAGGGTGTAGAGGGTTGGATTAGTAAATTTGCTGACAATACCAAAGTGGGGGGAGTTGTAGACAGCGAGGATGGATGTTACAGTTTGCAGAGGGACATAGATAGGTTGCAGAGCTGGGCCGTGAGGTGGCAAATGGAATTCAATACGGATAAGTGTGAGGTGATTCACTTTGGTAGGAATAACAGGCATATGAAATATAGGGCTAATGGAAGGACCCTTAATAGTGTTGTCGAGCAGAGGGATCTTGGGGTACAAGTACATAGCTCTTTGAAAGTTGGCACCCAGGTTGATAAAGTTGTTAAGAAGGCGTACGGTGTGTTAGCTTTTGTTGGTAGAGGGATTGAATTTAGGAGCTGTGAGGTTACGTTACAGCTGTACAAAACTCTGGTGCGGCCGCACTTGGAATATTGCGTACAGTTCTGGTCGCCGCATTATAAGAAAGATGTGGAAGCATTGGAAAGGGTGCAGAGGAGGTTTACCAGGATGTTGCCTGGTATGGTGGGAAGGCCTTATGAGGAAAGGCTGAGGGACCTGAGGTTATTTTCATTAGAGAGAAGAAGGTTACGCGGTGACCTAATTGAGGCGTACAAGATGATCAAGGGATTGGATAGGGTGGATAGAGAGAGCCTTTTTCCTCGGATGGTGACGACCAACACAAGGGGACATAACTTTAAATTAAGAGGTGGTAGTTATAGGACGGATGTCAGAGGCAGGTTCTTTACACAGAGGGTGGTGAGGGCGTGGAATGCCCTGCCTGCAGCAGTTGTGGACTCGCCTACTTTGGGAGCATTCAAATGTTCGATGGATAGGCATATGGATGATATTGGAATAGTTTAGGTTAGAGGGTCCACTGGCCAGCGCAACATCGAGGGCCGAAGGGCCTGTACTGCGCTGTTATGTTCTATGTAGAATCTAAACTAATTCTTTCAGTTTTCCACAACACTCAACCTCATGGAAGTCACTGACACAACAAATGTACCCTTCCTGATAATTAATTGTTGACCACAAAAGGTTTTCAGCCTCTCTCAAATGCAGGACTAGCTAGTAAGTTCAGTCCATGGTTAGTCAGTTTGCAGATGACACCAAGATTGGTGGCATAGTGGGCTGCAAAGATGATTAGCTGGGACTGCAATGGGATCTTGATCAATTGGGCCAGTGGGCTAATGAATGGCAGATTGAGTTTAATTGAGATAAATGTGAGGCGATGCAATTTCGCAGATTGAACAAGTGCAGGACTTATTCAGTTGATGATAGGGTGTTGGGGAGAGTTACAGAACAAAGATTTATGAGTACAAGTTCATAACTCTTTGAAAGTGGAGTCACAAGTGGACAGGATGGCCAAGAAGGCATTTGGCACGATCAATTTCATTGGTCAGAACATTGTGTAGAGGAATTGGGACATCTTATTGAAGTTGTAAAAGACATTAGTATATCCACACTTGGAATACTGTGTATAGTTCTCGTCATCTTATTATAGAAAGGATATTATTAAAAAAAAAGAGTGCAGGAAAAATTTACTAGGCTGCTACTGAAACTTGATGGTTTGAGTTATAAAGAGAGGCTGAATAGACTGGGACTTTTTCCCTGGAGACTTAGGGATGATCTTGCAGAGGTCTATAAAATAGTGAGGGGCATAAATCAGCTAGATCATTAACATCATTTCCCAAAGGTAGAGGAGTCTAAGGTCCAAGGTTTAAGGAGAGAGAAGAGATACAAAAGGAGCCGGGGGGCAATTGTTTCACCCAGAGGCTGATGGAACAAGTTGCCAGTGGTAGTATTTTAGGGGGTACAATTTTGTCTTTTTAAAAAGCATTTAGATTTTTACATGAGTAAGGTGAATATAGAAGGCTATGGGCCAAACAATTGTGACTAGCTTCGTGGTTTTAAAAAAGGAGCAGCATGGGCAAGTTGGTCCGAAGAGCTTGTTTCTTGCTGCAAATCTCTATGACTCAGTTTTAGCATTCTTAGGTCATTTTGGTGGAAGACTCCTGAATATTTGAGTATGTCTAAACTGTATTGTCCTCTAAGCTTGGGATTGGGGGGGGGGGGGGGGGGGGGAGAGAGAGTATATTATGGCTGCAATTAATTAATTAATTAATTAGAGTAGATTTTATTTAAGAAGCTCTCTCTGGTTCACTGAGACCACTCCTAGTTCTGGATTGGGTATGTGCTGACTCTTGGGGCAGGGTTTATCAACCCCGCTGTGGACAGAAATGGTGGCTGACAGTGTTTAAAAATACTGGCGTGGCTGGTGTGCCAGTGTTTTCATCAGCCCCGGGCACTGAGCACTTAGGGGGAGGTGGGTACAAGGCCTGGTGCAGCTGCCTGCCCCAGTTTCTCTCAGCAATGGGGGGAGGGGGGGGGGGGGGGGGGGGGGGGGGGAGTTAAACTGCCTGCAAAGATTCAATGATTGACAGATAATGGTGCCTGAGCTCCAGGCAGGCCTACAGAGGATAGACAGGGACAGTCATACTTCCCATGGTGAGGGGAGCAAGAAACCTCCACCCTTGGTGCAATACAGAGCACAGCTTGATGCAGCCACACACAGGGATGGCGATCAGGTTTAGGGTGACTTGAGCATGTTTCTTCCCCCCCTTAATCTAGGGGATTTTACATTGTATCCTGACAAATGTAGTCCATTTCTGACCCTCCCCAGGAAAATGGTTCAGGTGATTACCAAATGAAAGAGCGAGGACCTGTGCCACATACAGCCGTACCAAGATAGTTCTGACACCGAATGACTGGGTCCTTACTGCAACAGAGTGGGCCTAACTCACACGTACTGGATGGGAGTCTTCCAAAAAAAATTCCAAGTTCCCAATGTGTGGGAAAACAGGAGTAAATCCCAACATTGTTTTTAAGCGTGATTTCCTGAATGGATTTCTGAAACTCTGGGGTGGGGGGTGACGGGGTGTCCTATTCCTATCCGAGGGGCTGCTGCATATGTGCTGATCTATCAGTGAGGGGTCTGGCCAGCCCCACGAACCTCTATCACTAGTCTTCTAACTGCCACCCCACCCCGTCCCCCAACAACCACTGGCTTCTTTGATCTTCACGGGTCAGCTCCTATTTCCAAATCCACCTCCCCGCTCCCCCAACTCCTTGGCCAGCCCTGATCTCCCTGACCCAGACAATCCCGACACTCCCCTCACCACCGATTGCTTCCCAATTGGCCACCCCCCCCCCCACAGGGCTTCCCAATTGGCCACCCCCCACCCCCCCCTCCCCAATAAGCCCCCTCCTGTTGATACTGCCCAATGTCAGGTGGGTAGTGCAACCCTCTCATACCCCTGTTCTTGGTCCTTCTTCACTCCAGTGAGGTGAAGATGCATGTTCCCAGGTAGTGGGGAGCAAGAGTAAGTGCTGCTGGAGAGAGCCCCTATCACCAGGTTCAGGGTCAGGGAGAGTTGGCGGTTGCGGGGAGATGCTACTGGACGCAGAGACGTTAATCCCAGGCTCACTAATCACATGGACATGAAGATGAAGATTTCTATACTGTAAAATCAGGAAAAAAATACTCAGGGCCAGAGATGTGTGAAAGCTGCCCAGAGAGAAACCTGCAAAACAGCCTCTGCTGATGTCTCCTGGCCCGCTGTGCTACTCGAGTGGTTCAGCGGGCTGGGAGAATCACTCCCCACCCAGTTTGTGGTTGATTATACTTGCTCCTTCCAGTTTCTAATGCATGTTCTGATCCCTCTGAACCATATCTACAGCATATTCAGGCTTCCTGGCCTGATGGTGAAGGGGTCAAGGGATTGATCAGCCCAGCTGCCAAACAACATGGCCTTGCTCTTGGTGCCCGAGGGTGGTTTGAACTGGTCACAGAGTTTGATCAGTCTGCAACTGACACTTGGTCTGAGCAGAAGACAGTGATGTCATCCATGTCCGGGGAGACTTTGACTCCTTTGAGTGTCTCCACTGACAGGGATTGTCACTCCCCTTTTGCCCAAATTCTTCTTGATGGGCTCCTAGGGTCCCATACAACACACAAACAGGACAGGAGAGACTCCAGATTGAATTGGAAAGCATTCCCATTCCACCCATTGATTAAGACTGCAATGCTAATATTTGTGTAGAGCACTTGGATCTAATTTCCAATTCCTTCCCTCAGTGGGAGCAGGCCAGTAACTCCTGGACACAAGAAGTAAAATCTTGTTTTATTCACAAGAACGTTCATGAGCGGGACAACGTCTTTTTCTCCAATCAAATTATCTTTCAATTTATGCAAAATCTCTAAAAAAGAATAAATATTTCTGGAGTTTAAATTTTAGCAGCACAAATCTGTCAGCTATTAAATATAATTAGGCACTTTTGCACGCTGCTGTAAATGGATTAATATTTTTAGCTCATTCTTCACAAAAAACATACTTAAAAAGTATCAGACTGAACACAGCCCAAATTATCTACTTCCCAAATTGTTATCTGCTGTGGGGTCTAAATCCCAACTTTGCATTTGAACCAGTGGGAATGTAGAAACATCATGAAGATTTATTTATCCCCATAGCCTATTCCACCTTTAACTGAGGTCATGATAGATTTTTTTCTATTCATTCATTTATAAGTTGTTGTGGCTAGTCATGACGTAGAGATGTCGGCGTTGGACTGGGGTAAAAGCGGAAAGGAACATTCCACACACTTGACAAAGGAACAGCGTTTCCGAAAGCTTGCGGGATTATCATCAAGTAAACTGGTTGGACTTTAACCTGGTGTTGAGACTTCTTACTTGTTGTGGCTAAGGCCAATGTTTATTGGCTATCCCTAGTTGCCTGACACAAAGTGGTGGTGAGCTGCCTTCTTGAATTGCTGTGGTGACACTCAGTGCTGTTCGGGAGTTCCTGAGCTGTGACCTAATTCTGTGACATCTGCCTTAGCCCTTGTTTAAGGAAAATCTATCAATCTCTGATTCAAAAACCAACTATTTGGCAGGACACTAGGAAGCTCAGAGGGACATAGGGAGATTAGGGTACTTATTCATAGGTCTCTAGAAAATAGGATTAATGTGACTTCAGAACATAGAACAGTACAGCACAGTACAGGCCCTCGTTGTGCTGAGCTTTGTCCTTTGGTAGTGGTTGTTGTGGATGCAGACTCAATACGCTGCAAGCCCTTTCTACACTGTAGAACTATGATTCTATGTTTGGGATTTTACAGCCTCGCTCTTCCCTAAACTGTAAAATCCCACCTGAAGTCAACAGATCTTCCATGCTTTGCCCCTCGTCCGCTCTGATTCCCATGGCGGGTGGTACAGAAAAATTCTAGCATCAAACTCTATAACAGTTTAAGTTTAAAGTTGATTTATTACTGTCACAAGTAAGCTTGCATTAACACTGCAGTGACGTTACTGTGAAAATCCCCTAGTCACCACACTCCGGTGTCTGTTCAGATACATTGAGGGAGAATTTAGCATGGCCTAATGCACCTAACCAGCACGCTTTTTTTTTTGGACTGTGGGGAAAAAAACTGGCACACCCAGAGGAAACCCACACAGACATGGGGAGAACATACAGACTCCGCACACAGACAGTGACCCAAGCAGGAATAAAACCCAGGTCCCTGGTGCTGTGAAGAAGCAGTGCTAACCACTGTGCCACCAAATATTAACTCTTGTTTGTGGAAGAGAGTTCCAAACTTGCTGGAGTGTTTCTTTTTAAAATCGCTCATGAAAATCACTCATTTGTTTTTAGACTAGGCCTTGGCACTTGGTTGCTCAATCTGTGCAAATAATTTCTCTCTACGCATCCTATCATCAGTCATGCTGGTTCACATTGAAAAAAAAATTGATCAAGTTATCCTTCAACTTTTGAAATTCCAAGAAATACAGCCTAATCTGTATAATCTCCCTGTGTAGCATAACAGTTGGGGTGCTGGGGTGTGTGTGTGTGTGTGTGTGTGTGTGTGTGTGTGTGTGTGTGTGTGTGTGTGTGGTGTGTGTGTGTGTGTGTGTGAGGTGTGTGTGTGTGTTACAAAGAACAAAAAGCAACACAGCACGGGAAACAGGCCCTTCGGCCCAACGAGCCCACACCACCGTCCTAATGACATATCCTTGTCTTTAGGCTATGCCTATTGTTGAAGATTCCCATATAGGGACCAATATAGAGACAATTTGTTACCCGATCAGCCTAAGAGCACATTTTTGGGATGTGGGAGGAAACCGGAGCACCCGGAGGAAACCCACGCAAACTCTCGCAGACACAGGCCCAAATCCATGTGTCAGCACAGCAACAGCGATAGTCTCTGAGCTGTCATGTTGCCCATCAGATGGTCCAGTTTAAGCATACACTGACGACGTGAAGCACTAAGGCAACTCCTGAAGCAACCTCCAAGAGCAGCTCTCGCACGACATGCCGCATGCACGCCCCTTGTTGGTCAACAAGGCATCTTTCTGGTAAACCTACGTGCTGTCCCTCCAAGACTAATATTATTATTAAGGTGTGGTACCGAGCATTGCCTAGTGTGGTACAACCAGGACTTTGTGCAGCATGACCCCAGTACAAGTTAGCACTTGAGATCAAAATCCACCATGGGTTAGCTCTGTGAAACTGCATCTCTGGGGTAATTTCCAGTACACATTCGAACCTCTACAAGTTAAACAATTAACATAGCAGTACATTTGTATGGGAAAGGGAGGAATGGAATGAGCTGCCTGATGAAGTGGTAAATGCAGGCTCACTTTTAACATTTAAGAGAAACTTGGACAGGTACATAGGTGAGAAGGATGCAGAAGGATATGGTCCAGGTGCAGGTCAGTTGGACGAGGCAGAAAAATGGTTCAGTATGGCCAAGGGCCAAAAGACCTATATCTGTGCTGTAATGTTCTATGGTTCTAAAGGGAGGAATGGAATAAAAGTCTGGAAAGTTAATGTAACACTGAGTTTTTTTAAACAAAGATTTTAAAGGTTTTCAGGCAAATTAATGATATTAATGCATGTCAGTAATAATGTATGTGTATTCATAGAATCTCTATAAGGTAGAAGGAGGCCATTGATCCCATGGAGTCCATACCAACCACAATTCCACCCAGGCCCTTTTCCTGTAAGTCCCTATATTTACTTTGCTAATCCCCCTGACATTAGAGTTAATTTAGTAGGCCAATCAACCTAACCCTCACATCTTTGGAGTGTGGGAGAAAACTAGAGCACCTGGTGGAAGCCCACAGACATTGGGAGATGTGTGAATTCTGCACAGGCAGTGATCCAAGACCGGAATTGAACCTGGGTCCCTGGCACTACGAAGCTGTAGTGCTAACTACTGTGCCATCCGTGGTGTTGGAACTAATGTATGCCAATATTAATGTGTGTATTAATGTATATGGGTATTATTTGAAAGGCAAAAATGGGAATGATTAAATTGTATTCTATTTGGATGTTTTGTTCTGCAACATCCAATTTTATAACTTTGATTCCTCCCGAGAAGGCAGACAAGATCTCAGGCTCCTTCAAAAAGACAGCACCATCAACAGTTCAGCCCTCCCTCAGTAATGTGCTAGGAGTGAGAACCTGGATTATACACACACTTCTCTGGAGTGGAATATGAACACACTGCAGCTGAGAAAGGTTTGAGTTCTGGCTGTCTATCAGAATTAAAGTAGCTCGTTTGTAAATCGTGCAGTTGATACTTTGATGTGATTTATTGTCACATATATTAGCATAGTGAAAAGTATTCTCATGCGCTATACAGGCAAAGCATACCGTGCATACAGAAGGAAAGAGTGCAGAATGTAGTGTTATAGTAATAGCTGGGTTTAGAGAAAAATCAACTTAATGCAAGGTAAGTGGAAGTGTAAGATCCTGTTTTTGAATGGATCAAAAAAAAAATACCGAGCACTCATTTGACTATCCACTTGCCAATGCTATTTTTAGTTTGCATGCTGCTGCTATCAATTTCCTAAACTTTAACTCCCATACTATTTTCAGAACTATACCAAAGATAGAAACCCTCCATCTCTCAGTCAATTAGAAGCTAACATGCTTGTGCAAAGCACTCATCATTTTGAAACTTCCCTGCAGATTGCATCACCATAATATGACAGACCCTTTTCAATTCTGTATCTATAATAACCACAAATGCAACACCACTTTTTGACCTAACATGTAACATTGGGCAGTAACTTCCATGCTCCATGATATTGTGTTGAGAGGGTGGAATGGGGGGTGGTGGTGCGAAGGGGCATGAGAAGGGGGTATCACAAAGATGCGAGAAGAACTCCCTCCCCCGACTGTTCACAAATAAGGGATTGCAAGGCAATTGCTTGCAAGTGCAGATATCCCCTGGGTAATTGTCCTGCACTCGAACCATCTGAAAACGTGATTGAAAAATCACAAACTGCAAATCGTTCCGGTTGGTGTAAACCAATAGATGTCCAGAAAAGTTGGAATGTTAAAACCTTCTGGACAACGATTGCACAGGCCCACACTGACTTCTCCACGGGACTCACCCCCATTACCAAACCCTGAGGGGTCTCCACTCATCTTCCCCAATTACTCACCCCAACACACAGGTCTCCTCCCTCATCCCCAAATCTCTGGGAGTGTCCATTTAGCCTCCGACTACTTACCCCCATCCACAAGTCTCTCCACGTTGCCAAACCCGGCAGGGTCTCCATCCACCCTTTCCGACTACTTACCCTCACACACAGGTCTCCTCCCTCATTTCCCAAACCCCCAAGAGTCTCCACCCACCCTCCCTGACTACTTATCCCATGCGTAGGTCTCCCTCCATTTCTGACCCTCCCCAACTACTCCCCCCATTCCACAGGTCTCCCCCATTGCCAAACCCCAAGTGGTCTCTATCCATCTTCCCCAGCTATTCCCCCTCCCTACAGGGCATCCCTCTTTCAAACCCACAGACACTCCATTCATCCACACCTTCCCACAGAGACTCACCTCCCACAATATATTCCTCACTTCAATCCCCAGGGGGCTCCAACTACCCCTAAGGGACTACATCTCCCGATGAGAACATCCCAACTTATGGGAATTCCCCGCCCTCCAGAGGATTCTTTCTTCACATCTCCCCCCACACCAAGCCTGACTTTCACTCAGAGCTTCCCCAGGTCAGAACCAACACTTCATCCCTCAGGCCCAAATTGACAGCAAGTCCCAGGCCTGACCTGACCCTACCCACCTTGCTTCATGGCTTAATCCAATCCAATGTGCTACTGCCCCACCCCCACCATCCCACGAGATTCACTGCACCCAATTCAAAACCCTCTTCCCCTACCCCGACAAGGCCCAACATAATTACCTCAAAACCTGAAGTCCAACGTGACTTGACATCACCAGATAATCAACCTAAACACCCCATCTCAACCATGCTTCGACCTCTCCCCCCCCCCATCACTACACCCACCTCCCCCCAACCTTCCCATCACCACCACTACCCCCCCATCCAAACCTTCCCTGGAACCCTATCTGCTTACCTTCTCCTGGCCCATCTTATCCCTTTAAACTTGGCTGCACCTTTAATGTACCAGGTTTACACAGCTTATGCTCCTGATATCCAACTGAACTACCTTCATGCTGGAATTTGGGAATGTGCCATTCTCCCAGACTCTTGCATGACCTGAGTCACAAAGTCTGGTGATTGAGAATCAAAAAAAAATCTGAATCTTTCTGACGCAGGGAGGATGTTCACACAGGAAGCTGAGAAAAATCGGGAAATTAGAAATGGGAAAGTCAGCTACTGGATTTATCAACTTTTGCTTTCTGAATCATTAAGAATAAGCTTGGGCAGAGGCCATTCAGCCCCTTTCATTATTTATTAGATCATGGCTCAACTTCTGTCCTGGTCCTCACTGAACAAAAATCCAACAACTTTGGAATTTTCTTTTAGTAACTCCCTGCCTCAAGAGCCTTTAAGGAAGAGAACTCCAGATTTTCATGATCCTCCGTAAGACTCTGTTGTTCTCAGCTATTAATAAAAAAAACTATTTCCTTTTAACTGTGGCAGCTGAACTCCATAAATGTGTCAACCATTATGTTCTGTTAGTAAAATTCATTCCGTGATAGATTGTAAAACATTGCAAACATAAGAGTGCTTTCTATTTTAATTAAAATTCTGCCGACACTGCTGTTAAAGTGTGCAAATGGAACTGATGCTTTGATGTAGAGGCAGTAAATTCATATAACCTTGTGGAAGTAAGGGGGGCTTTGTTTTAGTGCTTTTAAATTATATTAAATTGATTGATGCAAAGTGACTATTATTTTTAGACAATTGTTTGAGATTTAATTTGTAACACGTTGACACAAGATGGTATTGAGCTGCTAAGGATGATTGGCGCAATGTTGGAAGTATCTTATTTCCACCCAATTTTTTCTTCTATCCCCTCTTCTCTTGAAGGGTATTTTCCTTCTGAGTGCAAGAGGAAGACTTAGTGTTTATACATCCAGACTGGAATCTTACCACTGATCACACCAGTGGAATTTACCCATCTGCTGCAGCAAACAGAGATTCGGCTGGTCGCTAAATTCTCCCACCTCATTGCAGCAGGAGTATGGTGTGAATGGGCGGTAGGATAATGCCTCTGGTCTGACTTTCACCCCTCTTGACTTCAGTGCTGCTGGATCTACAACCGCCGCTTTGTCTGGTCAAATCTGAAAGAGGATAGCCCCCTTTTGAGCCCTTGCTCCCTCTGAATCACCAACTATCCTCCTGTAGTCTGCCCAAGAGGCTGTTGAAATTGAAGTCACCAAGGTCCCAAAAGACTGTGGGATACTTTCTCCCCTTTCTGGGACAGAGATCTGACTGGTGGTGATTTATAAGCTATGGTAGCCAGCATCAGGCAACCTTCCTGTGGGGACCAGATCTCAATTTTCCTCAACACTCTACACCCATGTCAGACAGCATCACTGGGACACTGTCAGAGCTGAACCTTCTTCCCATCCCAATCCTCGGTTGCCTGAGGCCCAGCCAATTCAATACGGGCTTACTCTTCCCGACCTGTATGAGCTTGACTTTAACCTCAGCTTTTGAATGAGTGACGATCCCACTTTCTTTTTATTCCTTCTTTCCTATATTATACTAGTCTTGGTCCTCTCTGGCTTACTGAATCAACAAAATCCATTGAGTAATTTTTATTGATGAAAGTCATCTTGCAAATCTACATTCTTGTGTGATAATGTTATTGAGTTTGGTAAGAAAAGGCGTGACTCTTCCCGCTCAAATAAAGTCAACATAATTGACATTGTACTTCAAAGTTGGACAGAATATCTGAAATATCATTGCATCATAATGGTAATCCGCTTGACTTTCACTGTGCATGCCGCAGTGTATCTGTTCATTATTCCAAATGCATTCAACTGGACTATAGATGCAAGACTGATGTTCACAATTGGAAAGTGTGTAGTTCAAGATATCATCACTAATGTGTGATGCATCCGTTACCGGACAGTTTGATGCACTCCCACTTTGTGGGGACAAGTAGCTGTCCGGGGGCTGAATTTGTCCATCCTGCCAATACCCAATCAGGTAGATGGAAGTGGAGGTGTGCCAGTCCTATTGCTGGTTTGTTTGGCTGGATGGGAAAAAGGGGCAGGTCCAGAGCTAGGGTGTAGCACTCTTGTCCTCATCAATGAGCAGCACAGTGGTTAGCATTGCTGTCTCAGTGCCTGGGTTCAATTCCAGTCTAAGGTGACTATCTATGTGGAGTTTGCATATTCTCCTCATTTCCTCCCACACTCAAAAGATGTGCAGGTAAAGTTTATTGGCCATGCTAAATTGCCCCATAGTGTCCAGAGGATGAGCAGAGTAACTACATGAGCTTAGGGTAGATTGTGGTCAGTGCAGACTCTATGGGCTGAATGGCCTCTTTCTGCACCGTGGGGATTCTCTGATTCTTTAGGGGTTCTATCAATTTTATTGTGGGGTGTGTGGGGCAAAGGGTGGTGGGTATATAATTTACACCTCCCACAATCATCATTTAAGGTCATGTGGCACACACCATCTCAGATGTCATGAACCATGAGAGCAACTTGACTGGAATTGGGTACAGTTTGATTGTAAAGTTCAAAGGTGTCATAATGTAATGCCCTCTGATAATTCAAATATGTTTCTAACCCCATAATTAATAAAAAGGATTTTGTTCTTACAAAGGTAAGTGATCATTAAATTGATCAGCATTGTAAAAGTAGAAGAGTGCATTAGAGTACTTCATCCTTTGGATAAAGTGCTCCTCTGTTTTGAGGAATATTGATATTCAGATTTGATCATCAGTTGCCCTTTGTGACTTAAAAGGGTAATTTAATGACAGCTCACATCTCTGTTCCCCTTCTTTTAAGCATGGCTGAGTTTTCTTTCAATGATTTCATAAAGACTTTAATTTATTCAGCTCTGGAGGCTTTATTTATGTAACTGTGCAATAGAATCAGATGGCTATGCTTGATCTGAGATATGAAACCCACAAATAAGCTCAGCATGGGCTTTTGCAATTGTTGTCTTATTTATTATTGTTGTCACAATTAACATTGCAATGAAGTTAATGTAAAAATCTCCTTGATTGTTTGGATACACTGAAGGAGAATTTAGCATGGTCAGTGCAAGCAACCAGCACATCTTTTGGACTGTGGGAGGAAACTAGAACTCCTGGAGGAAACACGCAGACGGGGAGAAAGCCTACACTCCACCCAATCTGGGAACTGAACCTGGGTCTAGCAGCGTTACTGAGATAGCAGCGTTAACCAATGGGTCGACTGACACCATGAATAAAAACACTCATTCTTGAATCTCCCTTGTTTTACTCTACCAAGTTACCCCAAAAGTAACAATCTCTACTACAGAAACGTTAGTACACATGGTATCAAACTTTGTCATAGACAAAGTATTTGATCTCTGACTTTGTTAGCCTCCAAATACCTAACTTACATAAAGTATTCAAATAATATCAAAAGCTTCACAAAGTAATCAGATACGTGGTTTGAGAGCAAGGCCCAAAATCCCCGGAGTGCAGGGCAGAGACAAGATTCTGCTGGCTGACAATCAGGTGGTGAGTAACCCATGGCAATGAGAAAGAGGAACTTACTCTTTCCTGCGCCCCTTACCCGGGTCAGGGATTTGGTACTTGCAGACTGTAAATGAAGGG
This sequence comes from Sphyrna mokarran, assembly GCA_024679065.1. Classification (NCBI taxonomy): domain Eukaryota; kingdom Metazoa; phylum Chordata; class Chondrichthyes; order Carcharhiniformes; family Carcharhinidae; genus Sphyrna; species Sphyrna mokarran. The sequence continues at coordinate 116,721,207 of JAGIQG010000005.1, read as the reverse complement.
TACAGGCTCTGGAGCGAGACACACAGATGTTTGCATCTTGAGTATCATTTTGGCTGATGTGCTCCAGCTTCTGCAGTGGGAATTAGTTTAGTTTACTTATTAATGTCACAAGTACGCTGACATTTACGCCACACTGAAGTTACTGTGAAAATCCCTTACTCGCCACACTCCGATGCTTGTTGAGGTACGTTGGAGGGAGAATTTAACATTAACCAGCATGTCTTCCAGACTGTGGGAAACTCATGGGGAGAAGGTGCAGATTTCACACCAACTGTCACCCAAGATTGTGAGGTGGCAGTGATAACTACTGTGCCACCATGCCACCCCGCCACCCCAAATAAGGCCATGAAATCCTGAGACAGTATACGACCTTCCTCATGCAGCGAGTGGTAATGTCTTTGTTAATGGATAAGATTTGTACACAGCTTGTGACTTCATCTTACTGGTGTGGAAATTAAATCCCACTTTACTCTTTGGCATTGACTTAAGGTCAATAATCAATAGCAATCCTGTCCAATTTGTGGAATTATGCTGTGCATCTGTTCTCGCCCTCCCTTGGTTGATCGAGTCAATTTATTTCCAAAGAAGCTAACTTTGGATTCTTTCCTGAAATTAAGCAGCCTTAACAAACCAAGGCACCATCTGAAGCCACCTTCACTTTGGAGGCAAATGTGAAAAGTTCCAAATCCCGGTTGAGAACCTTGGCTCCGTGCCATCAATAAATTAAAACACCATTTAGCGGATTTTGTGGCAATCCCATCTAAAGTTAGCAAACGTGCCTAAATATTCCTCTTAACACTTGCAAGTTGTTTCCTCAGCCTTGTGTTTCAGGGCAAGTTGCAGGAGACGGTTTTGACGAATGTGTGTGTGCGCGCGTGCGAAATGTCTTGCTCTGTTTCAGGGGCTGTGGTCAGTCTGCAGTTGACTTCAGCATTAATAAATCCATCACCAGGAATTTTTCTAAGGCAATTGGCTCCACTTGAGCAAGGTGAAACCCTAGCCTTGGTGAAGTGTTCAATGTCACTTTGTCTTGGTCACTGCAGTGTAAATCTTTACTCGAAGGAAGTGGCACTGATTTGAGTAGCTGATGTAGTGTGTGGGAAATGCCAATAATCTTGCAGCAACTTGGGAGGACTGCTCATTGATGCTGAAAATTATGGCAGAGATGTACCTGGCATCAAAGAGTTCAAATACATTTAGGAATTTTTTTTCTCTCATACTGATTGGAATTTTTAACTCACGCGGACCTTTTCCTGAGGGTTTCATCAAGAGACCATTTCCCTCGAATTCTCCCACTAGTCACTGGATACATCCAATTGAGGTTGCAGAGGAGATTCAAGAGAGTGATTCTAGGAATGAAAGGCTTGACATATAAGGAGCGTCTGAGGACTCTGTCTGTGCTCGATGGAGCATAGAAGGATGAAGGGATAACTCATTGAAATTTGAAAATAAAGGCCTAGATAGAGTGGACGTGGGGAAGATGATTCCATCAGTCAGAGAGACTGGGATCCGAGTGCAGGTTAGGTGGATTGGTCATGCTAAATTGCTCCTTACTATCAGGGGGACTAGCTAGGGGAAATGCATTGTATTATTGGGATATAGCTGGGTGGGGTTGTTGTTGGTGCAGATTTGATGGGGCCGAATGGCCTCTTTCTGAAGTGCAGAATTTTATGTTTTTTAAGATTGGGAGGAGGTTTAGGGAGGGGGAGTGGGGTAGTTCAGGATTGTTTGGCACAGGGGAAGTTTGGTGGGGGGGGGGGGGGGGGATGATTTACAAATTTGAATTATTTTTGTAAAAACATAGTGACTTCTTTGTAACCACTTTCTTGACATCTGTAGATTGCTCTGTGATTATTTATTTTTAGTCCATCAACACTGTAATCATAAAATTGAAGGCCCAGTCGTTCTACCTACTACATTCAGGTGTAATGAAAGACAAGACTATATTTTATACAGTATCTTTCACAATATCCCAAGTCACTTTACGGCCCAATGCTTTTGGTTTATAGTCACCAGTTTAACGTGGGTAGTGTTTTCAAACGACTGAGAGGCTGAGTGACCAACTCTTGCTCCCAATTCATGTCATGCTGGGATAGATAAGTTGAAGTGTGCTAGATTGCCTTTATCATCCAGAATTATCTTGTGAACAGACAGTGTTCACAATAATAGTTGGAATTCCCTTTATTTTGTTATGAATGGAAGTTTACTGTGACTAGGTTTTCTGGGCTGAGCTTGCAAAGGAAGGAGTGTGCAATGGGTTACAGTGAATCAATAAGCTGTTTCACACTGCACATGATTCTCAACCTTTTCCATTGGCATCAATCTTGCCCTTTTGTCTACTGAACTACCATTTCGTTCTTTGTGCTTTGTTATGAGTTTGAAGTATTGAAATATTATGAAGAAGTTGTATTGAAGAGTAAGAATTGAAAATACATTGGAGTGAGAAGCAGCAATCAGCAACGTATTCAGATGTGATCACAGAACAGATACAATTGTAGAGTCCTCAGGAAAATCTCTGAGAGGCGTAGTAGGGTGGCACAGTTGGTTAGCATTGCTGCCTCACAGCTCCTAGGACCCGAGTTCGATTCCCAGCTTGGGTCACTGTGTGCTGAGTTGGCACATTCTCCCCATGTCAGTGAGAGTTTCCCCCAGGTGCTCCAGTTTTCTCCAACAGTCCAAAGATGTGCGGGTTAAGTAAATTGGCAATACTAAATTGCTCCTTAGAGTCTTGAGAGGTGTAGGTTAGAGAGATTGGTGGGGTAAATGTGTGGGGTTGAGAGGATGGGGCCTGGGTGGGATGGCTGTTGGTGCACTAAAGAGTTTGTGATTTCTTCTACGATAAACAGAGAGGGTTCTTGGTCAAAATAAAACAAGGAGGAAGGTATTTAGTAATCAACTGCTGTTAAGAATCCACAAAAATCAAGCGCCATAACCACAGAATTAGTGAGGAACAAGAAAACTTCTCTCAAAAAGTGTGTTGAGTCCACTTGAAAAGATAAAGTGAAAATTCAAATACAGAAGCCACTTCAGCTATTGAACACAACACCTCAACTTCAATCCTTCACTCTAGACAACCAATATGTCAAATTGTACTTTAAAGTACTGAGCTGAATTTAATTTTTTTTAAAACATATTTTTAATCCTTATCTGCCTTTAAACTGTTTGTATTCAGCTAGTAACTTAATTACTTTACCTATGTAATAGTTTTGTAATAAAAAGGAACCTTTATCTTGGGTTTAGATCAAAGCTTTGTTGCTGATTATTTTTCAGTTGAATCAGCTATGTATAAATACACACAAATTCTGAAATATCTAATAATATTCCTGCAGTAAAAGCAAAATACTGCAGATGCTACAAAACCAGGAAAAGCTGGAAAATCTCAGAAAGCCTGACAGCATCTGTGGAGAGAGAGAATAGAACCAAATGTTTCAAGTCTGGGTGACCCCTCATCAGAGCTTATTCCTGAGATGTTACCTAGGACACCTGGGCTCCCCAGCAGGGTATTACCAGGTTAGTACAATAGCTTTAATAATGACAATAAAAATATCATTATTTCAAGTAACCAAAGTCCCAGAGTGGTTTTAAGAGAATTTATTCCTCTAACTATAGGACCAAATCTTTAAGATAAGCCAGAATTCAGAAATTCACATAAAAAGTTTCAAATATGACCACAAGTAATTATCTTATACCAGTCAAAGTATAGGAGTTAGAGTACCTGTGTTCTCCAGTTAGGGATCTAAGCTCCTCAGTCTGGCTCTCCAGTAGAGTATCTGTATTTCCTAATGGAGTACTTGAACTCTTCATTAGGTAACTGAGATCTCCAATAGCATACCTGTACTTTCCAATAGAGTATTGAGCTCTCCCATAGGGTAACTGAACGCTCCAATAGAGTATTGAGCTCTCCCATAGGGTAACTGAACTCTCCAATAGAGTATTGAGCTCTCCCATAGGGTAACTGAACTCTCCCATAGGGTAACTGAACTCTCCAATAGAGTATTGAGCTCACCCATAGGGTAACTGAACTCTCCAATAGAGTATTGAGCTCTCCCATAGGGTAACTGAACTCTCCAATAGAGTATTGAGCTCTCCCATAGGGTAACTGAACTCTCCAATAGAGTATTGAGCTCTCCCATAGGGTAACTGAACTCTCCAATAGAGTATTGAGCTCTCCCATAGGGTAACTGAACTCTCCAACAGAGTATTGAGCTCTCCAATAGGGTAACTGAACTCTCCAATAGAGTATTGAGCTCTCCCATAGGGTAACTGAACTCTCCAATAGAGTATTGAGCTCTATTGGGTAACTGAGATCTCCACTAAGGTGCCTGGACTCTGTAATAGAGTACTGAGCTTTCCCATGGGTAACTAAGCTTTGTAATAGAGTACCTGAGCTCTCAATAGGGTAACTGAGCTCTCTAATAGAATAACTGATCTCTCCAATAGGGTACCTGAGCTCTCTAATAGGGTACCTGAACTCTTTAATGAGGCTCCTAAGCCCTCCAATAGATATGACTCTCATCCCCATTCTCCTGCCTTCTCCCTGTAACCTTTGATTCCATTATAGATCAAGATCGTATCTTTCTCTGTCCTAAAGACACTCAATGACCTACTAGAGGTTTATAAATAAAGGAGTCAGATGCTGGAATTTTACCCCCTTGCCTGCCTGAGGCTCATAAGATCCAAGCTAAGGCCAATGGAGAATGTTATTCTGCAAGCATCGCCTGTCCCAATTCTGGGGCGAGCAAGGCAGGAAAATTCCAGCCAGAATTTGTATTCCATAACACATTTCACATCCACAGGAACTTCTAGTCTCTTCATTATTTTTGTAATGTAATCACTGTTGTAACATTGGAAATGGAACAGCACACAGCAAAATTCCGCAGACAGCAGTGAAATTAATGACTGGATAATCTGTTTCAATGAGTGAACAGAGCATAAATATTAGCCAGGGCATTCAGGAGCTCTGGTCTGCTCTTCTGTAAAATTGTGCCATAACCTGTAAAAACAAACAGGGTATTAAGTTTAATGTTGTGCCTGGAAAGCAGCTCCCCCTGAATGCTGAACAACAGTGTTTTCTTATGTTTTGAATGTCAATCATGTTCTGTTGGATCCAGCCCTGCGTAAAAACAAATGCTGATATTGTTGGAGATGCCATCTTTTACGTGTGGTGCCAAACTGAAACCACGTCGATCCAAAAGATTCCATGCTGTACTCTCTTGAAGAAGAGCAGGCGGGAGTCACCAGCTTGGTAGTGATGTGATTAGCGCTGCTGCCTCACAATGCCAGGGATACAGGTTTGATTACAGCCTTGGGTGACTGTCTGTGTAGAGCTTACACATTCTCCCCATGTCTGTGTGGGGGGCATCCTCCTGATGCTCCAGTTTCCACCCGTGTCCAAAACTGTGCAATGTGGGTGCATTGGCCATGGTAAATGTATGAGGTTATGGATAAGGCACCAAGAGAGTCAGTGTAGACTTAATGGGCTGAATGGCCCCTTTCTGCACTATAGGGATTCTATGGTCTATTGGAATTCTCCCTGAATACTGGCTATTATTTATCCTGCATTCAACTTCACATAAAAAAAACCTTAATTATTCGATTTCACATTGCTCTTTGTGTGAGTGTGTTGTGTACTTTAATAGCTGCTGCATTTCCCGCATTAAAACATAGAATGATTTGTGGTATATAGGCGGGCAATTAAAGCAATTGGCTAAAGATACATGAGGAAAAATGTTATTCACACGGTGAGTGGTTAAGGTCTGGAATCACTGTGTGGTGGAGGCAGATTCAATTGAAGCTTTCAAAAAGGAACTGGACTGCTTTCTGGAAAGGAAGAATGTGCATGTTACAGGGAGAAGGTTTGAGAATTGCACTAATACTCATTCGGAAGCCGGTGCAAATATGATGGGCCAAATGGCCTCCTCCTGTAAGTCTGTGATTCATTCACAGTTGTGAAGTCTTCCTGTCTGCTTCAGCCAAGGAGAAGCTATCCAATTGAATCCTGCTTTCAGGTTCTTGCTCTGTAATCCTATAGATTATGATATCTCAAGTGCATGTCCAAGTGTTCTTTAATAAAAAAAATCATTAGTTATCTAACAAGGTTATTAAACATTAAAGAGCACTTTACAACCAATGAAGTAATTGCCATGAGGGTCTCTTTCTTTATCATCCTTTCAGGTAGTGACTTGCAGACATTCAACACATCTTTGTGGATACAATTACCTCTCTATCGCTCCTATTCCTTCTGCCCATAATTAATCCTTCCTGGATATTAACTTCTTTATGAATGGAAATAGAGTCTATTCCTATCCATGCCATCAAGTTCCCTCATAATATATGCACCACAATAAACCGCCCCATAGCCTCCTCAGCTCTAAAGAAAACAACCCCAACCTATCAAATCTATCCTCAGCGCTAACATTTCCATTCTTGGTTGCATGCTCATTAATCTTCCTTGTAACCCTTTGCAGTGTGATCATGTCCTTCTTGCAATGCAGTAACCAGAACATTATGCAGTGAGCCAACTAGTGTCCTGCTCAGTTCTAGCAAACCTTCCTGCTTTGATGCTTGAGGGACCTGACCTATTAAAAAAAGCATCCTTTTCTATTCATTTGTTAGGCATGGTTGTCACTGGCTGGCCAGCATTTGTTGCTCATTTCTAGTTGCCCTTGTCCATTTGAAAATCTTATCCAGCTGTTCTACTACCTTCAAGGATCTGTGGAGATACATCACCAAGTCTTCTGATTCCCTCTCAGTATCCTCTGTTTATTCTATATTCCTGTGTCTTGTTGGCCTTCCCAAATATGTTATTACTCAATTCTCCAGATCGAACTCCATTCGCCTATTTTACAGACCGTCTGACCAGCCCATGGGTAGCTTCCTCACAGACCTACAGCTCCCTTCTTGGTTATTAATTCGACACAGCATCAGAAACATGTATTTGATTCCTGGCTTGGGTCACTTGGAATCTGCAATGTTCTCCCCATGGCTGCGTGGGTTTCCTCTGGGTGCTCCAGTTCCTCCCACAGTTATAAAGACAGGTTAGGTACATTGGCTGTGCTAAATTCTCCCTCAGTGTATTCAAACAAATGCCAAAATTTGACAATTAGGGGATATTCATAGCAACCTTTTTTGAAGGGGCAACCAAGAAAGTAGATAAGGGCAGCAAAGTTGATGTTGTCTACATGGATTTTAGCAAGGCCTTTGATAAGGTACCATGTGGTAGGTTGTTGCGTAAGGTTAAATCTCATGGGATCCAAGGTGAGACATCTATATGGATACAAAATTGGTTTCTTGGAAGAAGCCAGAGGGTGGCTGTAGAGGGTTATTTTCTAAACTGGAAGCTTGTGACCAGTGGTGTGCCCCAGGGATCAGTGCTGGGTCCACTGTTATTTGTCATTTATATTAATGATTTGGATGAGAATATAGGAGGCATGGTTAGTAAATTTGCAGATGACACCAAGATTGGTGGCATAGTGGACAGTGAAGGAAGTTATCTCCAATTGCAATGGGATCTTGATCAATTGGGACAGTGGGCTGACAAATGGCAGATGGAGTTTAATTTAGACAAATGCAAGGTGATGCATTTTGGTAGAGTGAACCAGGGCAGGACTTACTCAGTTAACGGTAGGATGTTGGGGATAGTTACAGAACAAAGAGATCTAGGGGTACAGGTTCATAGCTCCTTGAAAGTGGAGTCATAGGTGGACAGAGTGGTGAAGGCCTTCAGCATGCTTGGTCAGAACATTAAATCAGGAGTTGGAATGTCCTGTTGAGGTTGTACAAGACCACACTTGGAATACTGTGTACAATTGTGGTCACCCTATTATAGAAAGAATATTATTAGAGTGCGGAGAAGATTTACTAGGATGCCACTGAGATTTGATGGTTTTGAGTTATGAGAGGCTGGATAGACTGAGATTTTTTTTCTCCAGAACCTAGAAGGCTGAGGGGTGATCTTACAGAGATCTATAAAATAATGAGGGATACAGATCAGCTAGATAGTCACTATCTTTTCCCAAAGGTAGAGCAGTCTAAAACTAGAGGCATAGTTTTAAAGTGAGAGGGGAAAGATACAAAAATAATCCATGGGGATAATTTTTTCACACAGAGTGGTGAGTGTCTGGAACAAGCTGCCTGAGGTAATAAGAGAGGCCGATACAATTTTGTCTTTTAAAAAGCATTTGGACAGTTACATGGGTACGATGGGTGTAGAGGGATATAGGCCAAATGTGGACAATTGGGACTATCTTAAAAAAAAGGCAACATGGACAATTTGGGCCGAAGGGCCTATTTCCATGCTGTAAAGTTCTATGACGCTATGACTTTAATTTCATTGCAGTATTAATGTAAGTCTGTATATGACACTAATAATAAATTAATTTTAAATGGACAATTTTTATATTATTTGCAAATTTTTAATCATAGAATTATAGAATCAAAGAATCCCCACACTGCAGAAGGAGGCCATTTGGCCCATTGAACCTTCACTGATAACAATCCCATCCAGACCCTATCCCTGTACTCATGCATCTGCATTGACATCTAAGCCATTAATCATAAACAAGGGAGTGGGTTCTGCTGAACTTCACAGGAAGCAGCCTTCCCAATACAAGGAGATCTCCCAACCAATACCCCCTTGGCTGTCACTGAGCTGAATTTGAATCTGGCACATTGTCACAGTGGTTAACACTGCTGCCTCACATTGCTAGGGATCCAGGTTCAATTCCATTCTTGGGTCACTGTCTGTGTGGAGTTTGCATGTTTTCCCTGTGTCTGCGTAAGTTTCCTCCTGGCGCTCCAGGTTCCTCCCACAGTCCAAAAATGTGCAGGTTAGGTCGATTGGCTGTGATAAATTGACCCTAGTTTCAGGGGAATTAGCAGGGCAAATAGGAATAGTGTTACAGGAATAGGGCTCGGATGGGATTGTTGTCAGTATGGATTTGATGGGCTGAGTGCTCTCCTTCTGTACGGCAGGGACTCTACGAATCCAACTTACACTTTTCATTTGATCCCATGAGCCAATTGCTTTGTGACGACATGTCAAAGATACGGTGGCTGTAAAGTGGTTTAGTTTTCCCAATGGATGTGAAAGATGCTCTATAAATCTTTCTTTCTTTAATTGAACACAGCACCTTATGACTGTTGAGCAACAACTGACAACTTGTATGAGCAAGATTTGGAGAAACCATAATTTTCATTTGATTCGACAGGTCAGCACAAGTCAAAGAGTCTTAAATCTCAACCACTGAAAGATAAATTTAGAACAGTTCCCTCAAAGACTGGTGTACGCTCCGAATGATTAACAAGGAAAGCATGGTGAAGCAGCATGGAGGCACAGTGGTTAGCAGTGCTGCCTCACGGTGCCAGTGACCCAGGTTCGATTCCCGGCTTGGGTCGCTGTCTGCGGGGAGTTTGCACGTTCTCCCTGTGTCCTTGTGGGTTTCCTCCAGGTGATCTAGTTTCCTCCCGCAGCTCAAAGATGTGCAGCTTAGATGAATTGGCCATGCTAAACTTCCCCCAGTGACGGGGGGATTAGCTAGGTTAAACACACAGAGTTATGTGGATAAGGCCCGGGTGAGATTGTGGTTGATGCAGACTTCAATGGGCCAAATGTCCTCCTCTTACAGTATAGGGACTATGGAGTAAATGAGTGACAATCTCCAAATTTTGTACCTGCTGTTTTTTTCAATAAATTCCTTGATTACTTCACCAGAATGTTTCAGAAAGACCCGCTGGTTGAACACGCAGGGCAGCATGGTGACACATACTGCCTCATAGCCCCAGGGGCTTGTGTTCAATTTCCAGCTCGGGTTACTACCTATGCAATACTCTCACCGTTTCCTCTGGGTGCTCCGGTTTCCTCCCACAATCTGAAAAATGTGCTGATTTAGTTGCATTGCTGTGCAAAATTCTCTCTCAGTGTATCCAAACAGGCACCATGGAATTTTCACAGTATCTTCATTGCAGTGTTAATATCAGCCTACTTGTGACACAAATAAATAAAACTTAGAAATTGTTATGTTGTGCCTGGGTGCACTATAATGTCAGAAACCCAAGGGCCATTTTATTCTAGGCATTTGGAAGTTAAGATTAACGTGGAAGTTCTGGAAAGTGAGGGAGGGCATATTGCTGTGCCTTATTTTCTTTATTGTGTTCATAGGTCAGTGGAGACAGGGGCAGGCCAAGGCAAGTGAGCTGGGTTATAGATTACAGTAGCTCAACAGTATTGAGTGAACATGTCTGTGTGATATCATAGATGATCGGATGTAGCTGTTAATGGCTGGGCCAACATTTGCAGTTTGTACCTGAAGGCATTTAAGAGTCATGGCTGTGGCCGTGGAATCACATGTAGGCCAGACCAGATAAAGACGGCAGATTTCCTTCCCTAAAGGACATGAGTGAACCATATGTGTTTTTATTCATGGTCATCATTAGGACTTCTAATTCCTGATTTTTTTTTATAAAATCAAGATTTCAATATCTGGTAGGATTTGAACCCAGGTTCCTAGAGTATTACCATGGATCTCTTGATTACTAGCCCAAGTGACAATACCACTACGCCTCTGCCTCCACAAATGAATAAATTGTGTGATAATTAGATAGATGGTAGGTAGGACTTTCTGGCCACACTTGCCCTAAAGCCAGTAAATCTTGCCTGAGGTCAATGGCCCTTTGCATGATCTGCTTCACTGCTCACTATCATTTCCATGCTGGGTGGGATGGGAAATTCCGCCCCCGAGAAGTGTAATAGTTATTTGTTCAATTGCTTTTTTTTTGAGACAATGTTCAGACGTTGTCATATCACAGGACAAATCTCTTCGAGATGCAAAGGTAATTGAGGAAATATATGAAGCAGGTGTTTTGGTTATCCTGGTGCATTTCAAACCTGCTCCACTCAGTCAGTTCAACAGATTCTGGACAATTACTTTGCCTTATCTTGCAAACATGGTCAAATTTTCAAATGAACTCTCATCCTTGCATATGCCACAGAGGGGAAGCCATTTGATTTATTATTTAAATGGTACACTGTTATTTAAATGACAAAAAATTGCAGCATGCTGCTGTGCAGAGGGACCTTGTGCATGAATCACAAGAAGCTGGTTTGCAGGGACAGCAGGTAATTAAGGCAGCAAATGGAATTTTGACCTTCATTGCTGGAGGACTTGAAAACAGCGAGGTTATGTTGCAGTTGTATAAGATGCTGGTGAGGCCACACCTGGAGTACTGTGGACAGTTTTGGTCTCCTTACTTGAGAAAGGATATACTGGCACTGGAGGGGGTGCAGAGGAGATTCGCTGGGTTGATTCCTGAGAGAGTTGGCTTATGAGAAGAGACTGAGCAGACTGGGGCTATACTCATTGGAATTCAGGAGAATGAGGGGAGATCTTGTAGAAACATATAAGATTATAAAGAGAATAGATAAGACAGAAGCAGGGAGGTTGTTTCCATTGAGAGGTGAAACTAGAATGAGGGTCATGACCTCAAAATAAGGAAGAGCAGAAAGAGGACTGAGAAGGGAGGGAACTCCTTCACACAAACGGTTGCGAATCTGTGGAATTCCCTGGAAGTGAAGCAGTTGAGACTACCTTGTTGAATGTTTTTAAGGCAAGGGTAGATAATTACTTAACTGTTCAAAAATTTAAGTGTTATGTTGAGTGGGTGGGTAAGTAGAGCTGAGTCCATGAAAAGATCAGCCATGATCTTATTGAATGGCGGAGCAGGCTTGAGGTCAGATGGCCTACTCCTGCTCCTAGTTCTTACGTATGAATTTATCTGGCAGTCCTTACCAAACTTACCAGACTGTTCCAAAGGCTTCGCAGAAGGAAAAAGGCTTCATTAACTTAAGAGTTTTGAAGGAAGGCACAGGTAAAAAGATAAGTTTGAAAGATCCTTTCATAGGCAGGGAGGGAGGCATTGACTCAGAAGAATTTCAGGAGGACCTTCCTTAATCAGGATAACACAACTGAAGGTTCCACCATCTTCTAGTGCAGCAGAGGAACTGACATGGAGAGGGCAACTTTGGAGAAACAAACGTTTGTTGAGGGAGAGGAAGGTTACAGAGATGGAATGGAATGAGAGGAAATTAGGGAGAACAATAAGGATTTTGAAATGCATGTACTGGGAGTCAGGGAAGATCATGGTGATCAGTGCAAAAAGAATCCTGGGCAAACAGTATTGCACGTGGATTAGGATTCAGTACAACATTTGGAGATTTTATATCAGAATCTTATTGATGGGCACTGAGGAAATACAGTTTAGTTGTAACAAAAGAACATGTAGGCGGTTTTAGTTGCAGTAGGTGTAAGAGGGAAACAGAGTTGAACAATGCTTGAGATAAAAGTGAAGAACTGTAATGACCAGAGGGTGGTACATATGTGGAATGAGCTGCCAGAGAAAATGGTTGAGGCAGGAACACACTGACAATATTTAAAAGACATTTGGAAATACACATAGATAGGAAAGGTTTCGAAGGGCATAGGCCAATGCAAGCAAATGGGGTTAGCTTAGATGGGCATTTTGGTTGGCATGGACCAGTTTGGGCTGAAGATCTGTCTCCATGCTATAGATTCTATGATTCTATTACATTGGTTGAATATGGGAGGGGAGGGTCCAAATCTCAGCAGGATTAATTGATGACTTCATGGTAAATGATCCTCTGGGCAAGAATGATCATAACTCTATCATGACATAGAAGTTCCCATTCAATTTTAAGGTGAGAAACGTAGATCTAAATTTTGTGTCTTTGGGCAGAATTTTAAGTTCCTCTCGAGGCAAGTTCTGAATGTAAGTTTCAATGGACGGGACTACCACCCCTCCGAATCTCATCTGTCCCAACTCAGTTGCAATTTCAAGGCTGGGCAGAGGTCTGTCATTTCATCTATTAAGGCCCTTAAGGTGGATGCAATAGGGCAGGAAATAGAGAAAGGAGTGGGGCACCTCAACCTGAAAGCGCCTTCAAATTCAGGGTGCTCTCCGTTCTAGGATCTTGGAGCTCTGGCCCTCACTCTCCAACTATCCCCCAAAGCTACAATCATCTCCTCCTTCCTGACCAACAAGGGCATCCCCTCTACCCCTGGCTCCCAGGATACCCTGATTGGCCTCTAGCTCTCATAGGTTGGACTTCCTTCTGAAGGTGGATAGAAGTTCCACATACTGCCAATCAATACACAGGAAGAATTAAAGAGCAGTAGGTTTCTGAGGGTGGGAGACAATATGTTATGTGCCCAATGAGAGTCAGTGGTGGGAGTGGAGAGTGGGCATTTCAAAGATGGCATGATGATGCAAAATTGAGGGGAATTAACAACAGTTATGATTCAAGGAAAGGGTTAGTTGGGAATTTTGCGGACATGGAATAGAATGAGTGGGATGCACAAAATGGGTCCAGTGATAGTCAGACTGCAGGTAAAAGAGAAGCTACAAAGTACTTAAGAATAATGGGGAGAGTGATGAGGAAGAATAGCAATTGCAATGTCAGGTTTAGGAAATGGAAAATCCAAAACATTTTGGAAATAATCAGAGTAGAGGACAGTTGGGAAGGAAGGGCTTGTGATTAGTTTTATTCTCCAAAACGACCTCAGGTTTGGTCATGGAAAGGGAAGCGCAGGACTGAGATGAATGTACCAGAGGGTGGAAGGGTGGCATCTCCATTCTCAAATTGTTGAAGCTGCTGAGGCTCACAGGGATTTTGCTACCCTGATACAGAGGTGGCCTCTGATATTCCATTCAATGAAATAGTGTGTCTTGGCTTAGTATTCAACTTTGGGGGTGGGGTTGGTGATCAGGCCGTGAGAGTTCTGAATCAGCAATTAGGAAGTTGATGACTGTGAGACTTGGGGGTGGGTGGGGTGGGGTGGGGTGGGGTGGGGTGGGGTGGGGTGGGGGGGAAAGGGTGAGTACTGTCAATGAATCTCCCAGTATATTGGAAGCTTGGAGGTGCATGCACACTAGCCCCCTCTGCAGTCTGATGCCGGCCTCTCGGGCATGATTAGGCCTCACTCTCCCACTATTGGTGTCAATCATGTGATGGGCTCCATGATGTACAGAGTACAGTAAAATCATTCTACACCATTGTCACCCAAAATATGGGTGGGAAAAACCTCTACATCCTGACCCATTGGGCACTTCCGCTTTTTTTGGGAGAATTGTGCCCCTGATTTCATATTCCATGTGGACACAAAATCAAAGGGCAGTTTTAAACGTAAAAGATATTTAGCTTGCATAAACTCAGGAAAAGGGGGGACGGGGAATCAAATCAGCGTCATGGTGATTTATAGAAGTTGGTTCAATATTGTGGATTACCTACGCTTACTGAGGAAGAAAGAACTCAGATAGCTGTCACTCGTAATGTAGAAAGCACAGCGACCAATTTGAACACTGCGGGATTGTCAGAACTCGTGCACTAATGGAAATCTGCGGATCTGGGTGCAGGAATTTTCCTTTTATCTGAAGTGCAATGTGAGCATGCATGATTCTGCTCCATGGGCAAAGTTCTGACTGCGAAACAGTGGTGAACTCCAGTTGTCAAACGCAGACTCGGAATAATCTATAAAATGTAGAAAGTAGATGAAACTAATATGTAGACAAAAATTTATTTACACCATACAACATTTTAAATATTTTGTACACGTTTGCAGCCAAGAAAGCTATTTTTTTCTGCGCTTTCGTGTGAAATCTGCAATAATAAAGATGTGAAATATATTATTCATATAAAAGTGAGAGTATTACTTTATTGCATTGAAAGCAATGAAGAACATAGCTCAACAACCATTCATTTAAATGACAGAAAATTGTTTGCTTTTATATTATAAAGTAAAAAGTGTAGTAATGGCCAAACAGACTGTTATAAATCTTAAAAACTGCATAAATATATACATTGTGCTTCATGGTGAAGTTTTCTCTTTAAAACTAAACCAAATGAAGCTAGTACAACATGTATCTTTGCTTGAGGTTTATCTATAAAGATTACCTTACAATTCATTCCACATTAACGTACAACACATGATGGTAATAATTGTACATCTTGTATCTCACTAAATAAGATAGTGAGAAATGTTAAAGACATGGACATCTTTTTCCTGGTGCATAAAGTCTCTAAATTACTCTAAAGAGTCCAGACCTACAGACCAGGCTTTTTGTAAAAATTTTTTTTTGAAGTGCAAGAGGTTTTACTTGTGACCGGCTGGAGTTTAAACTTCGGTTTGAAAATCCCCCTCCTGCACATCTAAGGGCATGGAGAGACACTTCTCCCACTCTGCTTGCCTTAATTCTAATGCCTCTTTCGCTTCTGCATCCAATACATTCATTGGTGAGTAGTGTTGGTAGTCGCCGGGGTTCTTGTAAGCGTCCCAGTCATGCTTGCTGGGTGTTGGGTTGTCCTGTGGGAACAGGTTAATCCAGCGTTAATCTGCGCTGCTGGCTGGAGATTTACAAAGTACACTCAAACACAACAAAGGGCACTCAAACAGGTCAAAGAGGCAGGGAACATGGATGAAAAATGAAATCAAATTATTCTTGCCATTCTTGTCTTTAAGCGCCCCCCCCCCCACCCCCTCCCCCAACCCCATCATGAATCTTGCCTTTCCTTCATGACCCTCAGCTGCCTCATGCCACTCTCATAGTTCCAGCCCCTGCTTTTAATCACTCTGCCACTGATGGTGGTGCCTTCAGGTCTCAGGGACTTACACTAAGTTTTAAGTTTATTTATTAGTGTCGCAGCTAGGCTTACATTAACACTGCAGTGATGTTACTGTGAAAAACCATCTAGCCGTCACCCTCCAGCGCCTGTTCAGGTACACTGAGGGAGAATTTAGAACGGCCAACGCATCTAACCAGCGCGTCTTTCGGACTGTGGGAGGAAAACCAGAGCACCTGGAGGAAACCCACACAGATTCAGACTCTGCACAGAGCCATCCAAGCTGGGAATCAAACCCAGGTCCCTGGTACTGTGAAGCTGCAGTACTAATTCTCTTCCCAAACAACTGCAGCATTCTATCTCTCATCTCCTTCAAGGCTTTAACAAGCTCCTTAAAGCCAACCTCTTTGATCAAGATTGCCTCAAGAAGAGACAGATAAAACCAATAGGTAAGCCAAAAATATTCACACGATACAATGATTCAAATATTTGAAACATCTTTTCAGTCAAGAAACCTACTTCTGCCTAAGGGTCTGCAACAATAAAGATGTGAACAAGAATGTTTTCACATAAAAATGGCACTCTTATGCTGTCCGGTATCATATTTTAGCCAATAACATTCCCCTGAAGAGCAGAGGCATCTTTTATTATATTAAAAGAACTAAATAAATGGAATTTGTTGCTAGTTCCAGTTAGACATCACTGGGTGCATTAAGATTGGTGGCATAGTGGACAGTGAAGAAAGTCATCACCAATTGCAATGAGAACTTGATCAATTGGGCCAGTGGACTGATGAATAGCAGATGGAGTTTAACTTAGACAAATGTGAGGTGATGCATTTTGGTAGACTGAACTAAGGCAGGATTTTCTCAGTTAATACAAAGAACAAAAAAAACACAGCATGGGAAATAGGCCCTTCGGCCCAACAAGCCCGTGCTGCCATTTTAACATTGCGAGTGCCCTCCTCTACCTATTACCTTTGTCTATACCTATTGGGGAAGACTAATATAGGGACAATTTGTTACACCAATCAGCCTAAGAGCACATTTTTGGGGTGTGGGAGCAAATTGGAGCACCCGGAGAAAACCCATGCGTTCATGGCGAGAATGTGCAAACTCCCGCAGACACCGGCCCAAATCCATGTATCTGCACAGCAAACAGTGATAGTCACTGAGCTGTCACCTTGCCAATGTTAATGGTAGAGCATTAGGGAGAGTTACAGAATGAAGACATCTAGGGGTACATGTTCATAGCTCCTTGACAATGGAGTCACAGATGGACAGAGTGGTGAAGAAGGCATTCGACATGCTTGGTTTCAGGTTTCATCGGTCAGAATACTGAATACAGGAATTGGAGTGTCTTGTTGAAGTTGTACAAGACATTGGTAAGACCACACTTGGAATACTGCGTGCAATTCTGGTCACCCTATTATAGAAAGGATATTATTAAACTAGAAAGAGTGCAGAAAAAATTACTGGGATGCTACTGGGACGTGATGGATTGAGTTATAAGAAGAGACTGGATAAACTGGAACTGTTTTCTGTGGACCGTAGGAGGCTGAGGGGTGATCTTATAGAGGTCTATAAAATAATGAGGAGCACAGATCATCTAGATAGTTAATATCTTTTCCCAAAGGTAGGGGAGTCTAAAACTAGAGGGCATAGGTTTAAGGTGAGAGGGGAGGGATACAAAAGTGTCCAGAGGGGCAACTTTTTCACTTTTCACACAAGTGAGTGTCTGGAACAAGCTGTCAGAGGTAGTAGTAGAGGCGGGTACAATTTTGTCTTTTAAAAAGCATTTAGATAGTTATGTGGGTTAGATGGGTATGGATGGATATGGGGCAAATGCACCTAATTGGGATTAGCTTTGAGGTTTTGAAAAAAAAGAGTGGCATGGACAAGTTAGGCCGAAGGGCCTGTTTCCATGCTGTAAACCCCTACGACTCTGTAATTTCAAATGCAGAGCAGGCTTTACTTTGATCAATTAAGCTGAAACTAAGAGTTAGTTGACGTTGCACTGTGTTAATAACAATTGTTATTCACAAGGTTTAACAAGAACTGCTTCTCCATAACCCCACTGTGTATAGGGACCAAAGTCGGAAAGGAGGAAAGCCATTCTGCCCCTCTAGCCAGCTCTAGCATGCATTTCCTAATGCATTCACAGGTCGGATGCATTGCTGGCAAAGGCAACAATTCTTAGTCATCCCACGCTGCCCTTGAGGAAATGATGGTGAGTTGCCAGCTTCACTATAACCAAATAGCTCCCTGGGCCATTTTCATGGGCAGTTGAGAGCCAACTAAACTACGGGAGTCACATGGAGACCAGACCAGGTGAAAGATGACAGATTTCCCACCCTAAAGGACATTAACGAACCAGAGGGTCTTTACCCAATCCAATAGTTTCATTGCCTATTTAAATTTGAGGTTTATTTAATTAATTGAATTTAAATTATTTAGTAGCTATGGAGAGGTTTGAACTCATTAAGATGAGTAGACAGTAAGATTACTGATCTAGTAATACAACCATTATGTTACCATGCCCTTACTCAAATAGATCACAGCTGATCAGTATCTTAATTCCATCTGTCTGCCTTGATTCTGTAACCCCCTAAACACCTAACAAAAATTACAAATGACACTTTTTCTATATTGGAGGAAATCCATTCCCACTCACTGGTAACAGTATCAAACTTGCAAGTGCTATGAAGTGCACAAACTTTTCTTTCAAACCCACTGATGATCAGCAAAAATGTACCTTTCCAAATCAGTGAATACGACTCTGCAATCTTTCTATCATTTCTGGAACTCTGCAGGACTAAGGTACACTTTTGTGTTGAATGTGTTTAAATTCTGCACCATTTATGTGTCCAGCACAAAAACTAGATTTATTGTAGAATACCTGATTATCACTCACTGGGAAAGTATCTGGAACCATTCAACTGTCTCAACTTAAGGAACAAGGATCAAGACGGCACAGTAAGAGGTCTCAAAACACCACGTTAAAGTCTAAAGCATTTGATAGCATGAGTTTCTGGAGTGCTGCTCCTTCATCTCCTGATGAAGGAGCATTGCGCCAAAAGTTTGTGCTACCAAATAAACTTGTTAGACTTTGACCTGGTGTTGTCAGACTTCTTACTGTGCCGCCCCAGTCCAACACCAGCATTGCCACATCAGGATGGCACAGTAATGGGTTACATTTATAGTGTAACTCTACAAACATCCCACTAAACCTACCATATTTGCTCCTGGAGTACAAGGTACTGGTGAGGCCGCAGTTGGAGTACTGTGTGCAGTTTTGGTCGCCGCATTCGAGGAAGGATATATTGGCCTTGGAGGGGGTGCAGAGAAGGTTTACTAGGCTGATAGTGGAGATGAGGGCGTTGGATTATGAGGAGAGACTGAATAGGCTAGGTTTGTACTTGGTGGAGTTTAGAAGGCTGAGAGGCGATTTTATGGAGATGTATAAGATAATGAAGGGGATGGATAGGTAGAGGTTGAAAGACTCTTCCCGCTTAGCAAAGATAGCAGGACTAGAGGGTGCAGCCTCAAGATTAGGAGGGCATGGTTCAGAACAGAGTTGAGGAGGAATTTCTTCACGCAAACGGTGGTGAATCTTTGGAATTCTCTGCCTGTTGAAGTGGTGGAGGCTTCCTCGCTGAATATATTTAAATCAAGAGTGGATAGGCTTTTGACTGACAAGGGAATAAAGGGTTACGGGGAGAAAGCGGGAAAGTGGTACTGAACCACTGCAGATCAGCCATGATCTTATTGAATGGCGGGGCAGGCTCGAGGGGCTGGATGGCCTACTCCTGCTCTTATTTCTTAAGTTCTTATGGAGCACCCGGAGGAAACCTATGCAGACATGGGGAGAACATGCAAACTTCACAGACAGTGACCTAAGCTGGGAATCAAACCCAGGTCCTTGGAGTTGAGAGGCAGCAGTACTGACACAATGCCACCCACTGTATGGCGACTAAGGGATTTTTACAGTAACTTCATTGCAGTGTAATGTAAGCCTACTTGTGACACTAATAAAATAATCTTTAATAAATTTTGATTCACGTCCTATCTCTTGCTCTCTCATCAGGTTGGCATCCTGAAATGACCCTTCTTTTAGGTCGTGCAAGACAAAATTACAGCCTCTGGAGCACAGAGTTAGGAAATGGAGCTATAAAATAGGATAGTAAGATGAGGTAGATGCAGAAGTGATTGTGATGAGCGTGCAAATTCAAGGGAGCTGCTTACTTACACTCGCACTACCCCTCTCGTACCCTGCTGCAGAAACGGCCCATGATTTCTCATTCTTCGGAAACAAACAGAAGAAGCAGTTAAGTACAGCTGCACGTTGTCATGCACTCTCAGCAGCGATAAACATTTTGATATGACCAGTCGAAGTGGAATTTTTACTTACTACACTGCCTGTATTTGGCGGCTCACGGAACCTGTCCAAAGTCTGGAATTTCTGATTTAATTCTTGAAATAGTTCCATGTGTCGTTTTCTTGTGTGCATGACTTTCTATAAACCAAAGACAGGACACAATAAAACTCCACTGCAGCACATTAACTTACTCACATTAGCTACATGTATCTGATGAAAGAAACCATCTTGTCATCTAAAACAAAAGAAATATTCTCTATCATCAGTGTCCTTTAGGATGTGGCTATAGAATTAGAGATTCCAGTAATGGTCAGCATTAGGAGCAAGTCAATGAAATATTAATGCACGCATATGGATTTTTACTAAGCAAACCGCAAAGGTAAGAACCTTATAAATCGTAAGAATTTACTGGAATTTTACCACCCCACCCACCGACGCGAATTGGAGCGGGCAATGAGCGGACAACGGGAGGGTCTGTTGACTTTGGGTGGGGTTTTGTGGTTTTGGGATGAGTGAGGCCATACAATCCTGCCCATTATGTTTACTTTGAGTTATGTCTTAGTTTCTCCAAACCTTACATGCATTCCTTTTGAAATGATACATGGCTGAAAGGCAAAGATATGCAGGCCACATTGATTGGCCATGCTAAATTGCTCCTTAATCCTGAGGGGAACCAGCTAGGGTAAATGCAAGGGATTATGGGGATAGTCCTGGGTGGGATTGTGGTCAGTACAGACTTGATGGGCCAAATAGCCTCCTTCTGCATTGTGGGGTTCAATGGAAATTGCAGCATAAGTTCTCCCTGTGTCTATATGGATTTCCGGCAGGTGCTCCCGTTTTCTCCCACAATTCAAAGATCATCAAATCCCTACAATACAGAAAGAGGCCATTTGACCCATCGAGTCTGTACTCAGCAACAATCCCACCCAGGCTTTATCCCCATAACTCCACATATTCATCCTGATAATTTGTCTAAGGGGCAATTTAGCATGGTCAGTCCACTTAGCAGGCATATTTTGGACTTTGAGGAAATCATAGCATTCAGAGGAAACTCATGCAGACATGGGGACAATGTGCAAACTTCACCCAGTCACCCAAGGCCGGAATTGAACCTGAGTTCCTGATACTGTGTAGTTATGTAGTAATAATGTTAACCACTGTGCCACCATGCTGTTCCCAAATATGCATGTTAGGTTGATTAGCCATGCTAAATTGCTTAGTAATGTCCCAAGATGTACAAGTAAGGGAGGTAATTAGTGGGGTGAAATGTAGGTTTATGGAGATAGGGACTGGGTGACATGGTCTTTTGGACATTCAATGCAGAATTGATGGGCCGAATGGCCTCCTTCTGTACTGTAGGGATTCTACGAAGGTCTCTCTCAACAAGGAATCTTTCAACCTCTCAAATTCCAGCCAAAAAATGATTGCAAGAGGCCGCTAGGAATTACGAGAAGCTCCATGGCGTTCTTGATTGAAGCACTGGGAGCTGGACAGCAGAATTGTTTTATCCGTGTCGCATTCTCAAGCTCATCGACTGAGATAAATCTTGCAGAGAGCCTGGAGCAGTTTGGCAACCGCACGGAGGGGAAATGAAGGCAATGTCAAAAACTGAAGGTTAATTGTATCTTTACATCCTGTAAACTTACTTCAAAATCCAGGTCTGAATAGCGGGATTTTCTTCTCTGCAAAACATTAAAGGATGCATTAGATTTCTTTGGCTGAGATTTCAAAACACAATTAGGCCAAATATGATTTCTTCTTGTGTACTATAAAGGCGCTTTGAGCTACTCTCTGTGTTCGGGCTGTCAAAGGAATTGCAGCAACTCTCAAGTGGCTAGGTTTCATGATGAGAATACAGACTGGAGAATGGAGACCTGGGGGCGTTTCTCATTTTCCTGGCTAGCACTCAAAGAATTAGCAATGGTTATCGCCATTCCTTGATTTGAAACCTTGAACGAAGCTCTGAACCTACAAGGGTGGCACAGTAGCACAGTGGTCAGCACTGCTGTCTCACAGCACCAGGGACCCGGGTTCGATTCCGGCCTCGGGTCACTGTCTGCATGGAGTCCGCACATTCTCCCTGTGTCTGCACAGGCTTCCTCCGAACGATGTGCGGGTTAGATGGATTGGGTACGCAAAAATGCCTCTTAAGTCTCCCAAAATGTGTCCCAAAGGTATAATTTGGATGCTAGAGGGAGTTTTTTCACACAGAGTGTGGTGGGGGTATGGAATGCGCTGCCAAGTAAAGTGGTGGAGGCAGGTACTCTGGAGTTATTTAAGAAATACTTAAATGGGCACATGAACAGAATGGGAATGGAGGGGTATAGAAAACTGATTTAAAATAGGCATCACGAACCTTGGGAGTCCCTGGGAAGTGTGTAAATAGATGATGATATTGATGTACTTGCTTTTATCCTACAGGTGCTTTGGTCCGCCTTGTTGTCTAACGAGGGGCATACACGCGATGGGTCATGAGAGGGCTGCTCTTAGATATTTTTCAAGAGTATCCTTGTGCTTCACATCGTTAGTGTACGTTTGACCTGGACCATTTGATGGGCAACACGACAACTCAGTGACTATCGCTGTGCTGTGCAGACACATGGATTTGGGCCTGTGTCTGTGGGAGTTTGCGCATTCTCCCCGTGCTTGCGTGGGTTTTCTCCGGGCGCTCCGGTTTCCTCCCACATCCCAAAGATGTGCTCTTAGGCTAATTGGCAAAACAAGTTCTCCCTAAATTGTCTCAAATTTGGTTTTTAATCCATAGATCTATAAACATGGACAGGGATCGCAGGTAGAAGTGGGAACATCAGGGTGGCGGCGCGGGCTCGTTGGGCCGAAAGGCCTGTTTCCCGTGCTGTTTTGTTCTTTGTTCTTTGATTCATGGGGTGGGATTACGGAAATAGGCCTGGGTGGCATGCTACGTCAGAGTGTTGGTGGAGACTTAATGGGCCGAATGGCTCCTTCTGCACTGTAAGGATTCTATGGGTTTGCAAAGAGATTCACTAATAACTGCAGGCATCTGGAGAGCAGAATACCAGATCTGCACCCTGATATGTTGAGGCAGTAGCTCTGAGCTGGGATGTTGAATATTCTTGACAAACACTTCCATTGACCAAAAAAGCACTTACACATTATTCATTTGCACCAATATCAATTTTAAAGTTGTTGATTATAGTGTTTGAAGTCCCTGCCTTCACAGTCGCGCTTACTCACGAGAACACATTTCACTTAAACGCACTGAATGCACTTGTTGGATCACTGCTCTTTGTGATAATGTGAGTATAGTGCAGATATATATTCATCTGAAACACCAGCTCTTTGCTGCCCAGACCTGCTGTGTTCCCGAAGTGTTTTCATTTTCATTGATGTTTCAGTAATCTCAAGCACAGGCTGCAACATGAGTTTTAAATGTCACCTCTCTGGGAATCGTTAAAACTCTAATAGGAAAGATATTTCATTTTGCGAAGGCCATTGTGCCATCGAGTGAACAAACCACGGTCAGACAATAGGGCTCTGTATGTAATGGAAATTATACAGGATGCCAGACTCCAGTACTCAGAGCAGTGAAAACGAGCACTTGTACTGAGGGGAATGAACACGCTACACGTGCAGACATGATAGTGAATGCACAAACTCATGTGTAAAGGGAACTGAACACATTAAAATGTGTACTTAGGGCAGTGAACACACTAAGACATATACTCAAGACAGAAAACATGCTAACACGAGCATAGAGAAGTGACAGTCTAATATATATTCAGGGCAGTGAACACGCTATCATCTGCACAGAGAAGTGAAAAGTCCACAGATGTACTCAGGGTACTGAGCACATTATTACCTGTATGTTAACAAGTGCACAGAGCAGTGAACATGCTAAGACGTGCAATGCACTGAGGCCTGGACATAATGGCTGTTGTACACATGACAGTGAACACACCAAAGTGCTTGCTTAGCAAACTGCGCACACACTAACACATATTCAGGACAACCAACACACAGTTGCAACAACATGAGGAGGAATAAGGATGGACCCTACCTCCCTTCCTATCGCTTCAGGACTGACCGTAGCAGTGTATTTTTTTTTTTAACTGTTTACGTGCTCGCTATAAAGAAACTAACCTAGAAAAATGTTTGAGTTTAAAACAAAACGGAGTTGGTATTTATGAGTTAAAAACCCAACTGGGCAAAGATATAAAGAATAGTTGAAAAGGTGAATCTGCGTTTCAAAATTCATAACCCGCATTCACTCACAAGGATGCAAATGTTATGAGTTATACTGTAGGTAGTTCAATGCTAGAAGATAAAAAAATTGAGTCACTGTTTACTTGTCCTCTGCTGGTTATTTGCGGCTGTAACAGCACCAGAGACGTAGCTTCCATTCCCGGCTTGGGTCACTGACTGTACGAAGTCTGCACGTTCTCCCCGTGTCTGCGTGGGTTTCCTCCGGACACTCTAGTTTTCTCCCACAGTCCGTAAGACGTGCTGGTTAGATGCATTAGCCATGCTAAATTCTCCCTCAGTGTACCTGAACAGGCCCCAGAGTGGGGGATTTTCACAGTAACTGCAGTGTTAATGTAAGCCTGTTAATGACACTAATAAGCTTTAAACTTCCAGGAGTGGAGTTGATAACCATGTAAAATTGTAACTGTTAGAGACAATTCCTTTGTAAAATGTAATCCTTCTGCTATATATATTGTTGCATTTTCTGTAAATATTTGTAAATAGCTAAGAGCTACGAACCTGGGAACAAATCTGTTACGTATAAGTGTTCCAGGGGCCATGTTTCGCAGTTGTGCTTGAGACTGAAATAATAACCAGTTCAATCTGTTTCTTTCCTTTTGAACCAGACAGCATGGCACAATGAAACATTAGGGAGTTTCTCACCTTTACACACTTAAAATGCAATTATCCCAATAACTAGGAACCAAAAGGCTACAAAGAACTAACAGTGTGGTGTTGCAAGCGTCCATGAGTAAACCCAAGTCATTTTAATTAGTTTGGTGCTGAGTTGGAAAATCAACCCACACCAGAAGAAAACCTTAGTATATTGTGCAAAGTTGAAAAACAATTTTTTTTTAATTTATGGCGAAAGGGTATCGCTGCTGGCCAGCATTAATTGCCCATCCCTAGTTGCCCTTGTTCAGACAACAGTTGAGAGTCAATCACACTGCTGAGGCTTCAGAGCCAGACTGGGTAAGGAAGGCAGATTTCCTTCTTTAAAGAACACTGGTGAACCAGATGGGTTTTTCTGACAATCGACAATGGTTTCATGGTCATCAATAGGTTCCTAATTCCAGATTTTTAAAAACTTGAATTCAAGTTCCAGCAGGTGCCATGATTCCCCGAAACACCAGCTCAGTTTCTGGGTTAATAGTCTAACGATAATAACCTCCCCTAAAATGGCGACCAGCACAGTAACGAATGCACAACTATGATAGAATCACAGAAACTCTACAGTACAGAAGGAGGCCGTTCGGCCCATCGAGTCTGTACCGACCACAGGCCCTAGCCAGGCCCCACTCCCATATGCCTACATATTTTACCCTACTAATCCCTCTAGCCTACACATCTCAGGACACTAAGGGGCAATTTTAGCATGGCCAGTCAACCTAACCCGCACATCTTTGGACTGTGGGAGGAAACCGGAGCACCCAGAGGAAACCCACGCAGACACAGGGAGAATGTGCAAACTCCACACAGACAGCGATCCAAGCCAGTAATCGAACCCAGATCCATGGAGCTGTGATGCAGCAGTGCTAACCACTGTGCTACCCACGAATTGTAAAACTGCTGGTGTTGTACAAAGTTGAAAGAATAGTGCAGGTTGACACTCAGCCGTTTCCTAAAAGACACCGGCAATGAAGAAAGGGCCAACTCCTTCTGTGGGCAGTTAATGTAGGATTCAGTATATTAAATCGGTAAGGGAATCAAGAGTTATGGGGATAAGGCTGAGGATTATCATATTGGATCAATCATGCTCTCGTTGAAGGACAAAACGGGTTCGATGGGCCGAATGGTCTACTTCTGCTCCCTCTGTCTTGTGGTCTAACGGCTGGGAGCTCACTGCAAACGACAGCAAAGACGCAGAAAACAAGCTTAGGAAAAATTCAGCACCCATCTCCAGCCAAATGGAATCAGCGGATCTGCCAGTGTGAAATTCAAGGTTTCAGACTCGGATTAGGCAAGCCTTTTGATATCTTACTCTCAAGATTAAAGCGTGCAGCTAGAAAGTATAAGATCACATTCCCAGATGAAAGGCTGGCAATCAACTAATTTGTTGTTCTGCACACCCTGAAACACAGAATGCACTAATCAGGAAGGATATCACAGGCTCTAGGCACTACCAAAGCAGACAAGACACTGACTACTCAAATAGCTAAGTTGAGCCATGAGAAAAGCAGCATTGATGCAATGCAGCAGCAACAGAAGAATGTATACCTAACACAGACCAGAAACTGAACTTGTGGAGCCATTCAAGTAGAATCATAGAAGTCTACAGTGCAGAAAGAGGCCCTTCAGCCCATCGAGTCTGCACCGAACACAATCCCACCCAAGCCCTACCCACATATCCCTACATATTACACCCACTAATCCCTCTAATCTACGCATCCCTGAATACTAAGGGGCAATTTCTTATCATGGCCAATCAAACTAACCCGCACATCTTGTGGATCCCTGAAGCAGCAGTGCTAACCATTGTGCCGCCCACGAATATTTGGCTACAGAAGCAGTAAGAAGTCTCACAACACCAGGTTAAAGTCCAACAGGTTTATTTGACAGTATTTTCTTTTTCTTGACCTAGTATTCTTTACCCAAAGGGTGGTTCGGGAGTGGAATGCCCTGCCTGCAGCAGTTGTAGATGCGCCCAAGTTTGGTGGCGTTTAAGAGGTTAGTTGATAAGTGTATGGAAGAGAAGGGAATGGTTTAGTTTGGAGGGGCATTGCTTTTTATATTGGTCGGCGCAACATCGAAGGCCGAAGGGCCTGTTCTGTGCTGTAATGTTCTATGTTCTATACAAGCTTTTGGAACGCTGTTCCTTCATCAGTGGAGAGTTCTACTCACAAATGGGGCATATAAAGGTAATCAGTGTTCGGTAAACTGTGTGTGTTCCTTTTATGCCCTGTTTGTGAGCAGAACTCTCCATTTACCTAATGAAGGAACAGCGTTTCCGAAAGCTGTGGTGTTTACTATCAAATAAACCCACTGGACTTTAACCTGGTGTTGTGAGACTTCTTACTGTGTTTACCCCAGCCCAATGCCAGCATCTCCACATCGTGGCGACAGAAGCAGGTCAGAGCTGGGTATTCTATAGCTCATCTGCTATCTCCCCAAAGCCTGTCCACCACCTACGTGCCACAAGTCAGACGTGCGATGGAATACTCTCCGCTTGCCTGGATTAAGGCAGCTCTGACAACACTCAAGAAGCTTAGCACCATCCAGGAGAGAGCAGCAGACATATGGAAACACCACCATCAGCTGCAAGTTCCCCTTCAAGCCAGTCACCATTCCTGACTTGGAAACATATCACCATTCCTTCACTGTCGCTGAGTCAAAATCCTGGAATGCCCTCCCTAACAGCACCGTGGGTCTACTACACCATACAGACTGCAATGGTTCAAGAAGGCAGCTCACCACCATCTTCTGAAGGACGGTTAGGATTAAGCAACAATTTCTGATCCAGCTAATGACACCCACATCCTGCAAATGATTTAAAAATTTCTGTAATTCAACACAGAGGAAGAAATGTTAACAATACAGGAGCAGATAGTCCTGTTCTCCTGGGGTAGAGCAGTTATGAACAGCTGCAAATCATCTGTCAACCATGAAGCGGAGGAGGTGACATTGAGAGCTGAGTGTAGTAAGTAAACTTATTGAAAAGTACCTTCCATCAGAAATACAGATGTCAGGATGGCACAGTGGTTAGCACAGCTGCCTCACAGCACCAAGGGTCTGCATTCGATTCCCAGCTTTGGTCATGTTTCTGTGAAGTCTGCATGTTCTCCCCATTTCTTTCCTAGTTTCTTCCCATAGTCCAAAAAACGTGCTGCGTAGGTGCATTGACCATGCTTCATTCTCCCTCAGTGTACCCGAACAGGTGCCGGAGTGTGGCGACTAAGGGATTTTCACAGTAACTTCAGTGCAGTGTTAATGTAAATCTACTTGTGACACAAATAAATAAACTTAAACTTAAGAAGATTTAGATGTAAAGATTTAACATCTAATGAATATAACACCTCTGAAATGCAGTTAAATTTGAGATAAGATTAGCAGATGCTTTCTCTCTCCCAGTGACCAAGGATTGCCTGAGAAGGTATAGCAAACACAGTCAGAATGTAGCAGTGCTGGTCTATGTGAAGTGACATCTCACTGGAAGAGATGTTCTACAAGCTGGATCCAGAATAATCAAAACCAAAAACCAGGAACAACCTCTCCAGAAGATACATGCAGGGCATACGGGAATGGAGAAGTTGATTTGATTTGATTTGGTGCTCTGCAAAGCTGTGTCCTCAATCCCTTACTATACTCCTTATACACCTATGTCTGTGTGGCCAAATTCCCCTCCAACTCGATTTTCAAATTTGCTGATGCCACTACCATAGTGGGTCAGATCTCAGTGACAGGATGAAGTACAAAAAGAGATAGAGAATCTGGTGAACTGGTGCAATGACAATAACCTCTCCCTCAATGTTAACAAAACAAAGGAGATAGTCATCAGCTTAAGGAAGCACAGTGGTGGACATGCCCCTGTCTACGTCAATGGGGATGAAGTAGGAATGGTCGAAAGCTTCAAGTTTTTAGGTGTCCAGATCACCAACAATCTATCTTGGTCCCTCCATGCTGATGCTATAGTTAAGTAAGCCCACCAATGTCTCCAATTTCTCAGAAGACTAAGGAAATTTGGCGTCCGCTACGACTCTCACCAACTTTTACAGATACAATCATAGAAAGCATTCTTTCTGTCCACAAGAAGCTACAAAGGATCATGAATGAAGCTCAGTCCTTCACACAAATCAGCCTCCCATTCATTGACACTGTTTACACTTCCCGCTGTCTCAAAAAAACAGCATAATTAAGGACCCCACACACCCCAGACATTCTCTTCTATCTTTTTCCATCAAGAAGATACAGAAGTCTGAGGACACGCACCAACTGACTCAAAAACAGCTTTTTTCCTGCTGCTATCAGACTTTTGAATGAACTTATATTAAGTTGATCTTTCTCTATATCTAACTATGACTGTAATACTACATGCTGCACTCTCTTCTTTCCTTCTCTGTATACAGTTTCTTCATATAGCGTACAAGAAATAATACTTTTCACTGTATACTAATACATGTGACAATAATAAATCAAATCAAATACAAATCATAGCTGCAGACTACAGATTAAAGTTCCCTTTCATTTGACAGGTGAAAGATTTGAGAGCTATAACCTTCCCAGCAATATGAGTTCTGTTTGTTGAGCAAGTCATTCTTGTAAGAATAAAGTGTGACAATGGAACCCAGTTCACAACCAGGGGAATTAAGGAATATACTGAACAGTAAGAATTCGGCATCATCACCATATTACCCAAAGGGACACTGGTTTCTTAAAACACATGCATCGTCAAAAGAATCCTTGCAAAATGTCACGAGACAAAGGAAGACCTAAACTTGTCTTATTGTCACTTTGATTCACAACTCCAGATGCTGGCATGAAATAACCTGCTGAGTCACTAAATGAAAGAAAATATAATACTCTGCCAAGCAAAATACATCCAAGTGACCAGAAGAGAATAAGACAACTGAGTGAAACACAACAGGGAAGAGGTCAGCACTTCAACAAACCTGGTGAATCCCTCCCTGGACTGTGGAAAGGACAAAGTATATACATATAGGACTCATGAAAACATGGAATCCAGCAAATGTTGTTACTGAAGCTGAGATACCATGGTCATACATAACCACGTATGTTGAGATTGGCATTGTTGAGACCCAAATAAGCGCAAATAAGGAAAAGTCGAGTCAATTACAACAAGAGTTACAAAACAGAGAAGACCATTGGCAACATCGGAAACACCCAGGGAGATGACGTCACCAGAAAATGACACAACTCAAGTGCAAGTACAACATCTGCAACACTGGGGCCAACATGCACAACATCGCCTGTGCAGAGTGCCAACTCACCACCAAGAGCATTAAATGCCAACTCGACAAGATGGAGATACAACATTTTGCTACCTAAGTAAGACTAGGACTGAACCACCATCCTCCCAGTTTCATTGTGCTGTTGGCTAGTCCCTTGAATTATTCTCTGTAAGGCAATGTACAAAGTGATACCATGATTAATTTTTTTTAAATGACAGACTATAAGAAGGACTTCTGTTTATCTCCATAAGTTGACTGGTAATCTTCAGTTTATAAAAGTTAATGATTGGAACAGTTGCAATAATAGGGGCATAAATGGATGCACGTGCATCAGTTTAAATTCTCTTCATATTTGGATGTTTGACTGGAAGCCCTCACTGAAATTTGCGTTTCATTTTTCGTAAGATAGACGTGTTGCAATAAGGTGACTTGTTCATGAGTGCTATCAATCTCTAATTACACCAGCTAATCAAAAATATTTTGAACGGTTTGAAAAGGACTGCTGAAAAGCAAGAAGGGCACCAACTTTAAAAACGACTGCCACAAGTCCTCTGATGTTGGGTATTGCAAGTTGACCAGCTTCTGGAAAGCTCCAAGTGAATTACAATTCAGACATGCCACAATACCCTTTTGGAATTTCACAATTGTTGATGTCAAAAACTAATTCAAAAGGATTTACTTTTAAAGACGGATGTATATATTGTATTATCTGTAAATAGTAAGTAGGAAGGAAATTATTCCAGCAGGACCATAGGAACTGAAGTGACCCATTCATAACAATATGATTTTCTTCCTCTTTCAAAACAGACAGCATGGGAAAATTAAACACTGGATAGTTTCTGCTTTTTAGCAACTTAAAAGTGCGATTATTAATAACATCAGTAACACAGGTTGATAAGAACAAACAGCACCCATCTTTTCAAAAATCGATGATTTTGCACCCGAGGTTTCTTTTGACAAAAAGTTCCCTACCTCTATGCTGGATTTTTAAACAGTAAGAAATGTAGCCCAAACTCAGGAGAGAAGGGAACATTTACCATTTCATTGACGGCTTTTCCAAACGATTCTTGTTTTAACAGCTCACGCTGTATTCCAAAGCGATTTCAAAAATAGTTACTCCAGGCACATGACCTCTCTCCCCATAATGATTTCAGAAGCTGTTGGCTTGTTTGATGTTTGAACCAACTGTAGCTTTGGTTTCATGGCTGGGGTGATTAGATAGAGCAATGTTCCCAACCATCAACGCCTAAATATCCATATTTATCTTGATGAAATAGGAAGAACGATTTTTTAAAATTTATCTATTTTTAATCTATCTATTGTTCTAGAAGACTATCTGCTCCACATAGGGGTAGCCTTACAGGAATGCAAATATAAGGTCCAGTATCGCTTTCAGTAAACTTTTGCATTTTTGACATCAACAGATGTGAAATTCCAAAAAATTGTCTGAATTGTGATTCGCTTGGAACTTTCCAGAAGCTGGTCAACTTGCAATACCCACCATCAGAGGTCTTGTGGCAGCCATTTTTAAAGTTGATGACCTTCTTGCTTTTCAGAAGTCCTTTTCAAACCAAAGTATTTTTGATCAGCTGGTGTAATTACAGGTTGTACAACTCATGAATAAGTCACATTGTTGCAGCTCCTCTACCTTACGAGGAATGAAATGCAAATTTCAATACAGGCATCCAAATATAAAGAGAATTAAAAATAACCCATGCGCATCCATTCACACCCTGGGTCCAATTACATCTGTTCTGTTCGACTGTGATTTTAAATCCTAAGTGATCCTAAACTCAGTTAGACTTTGGATAGTGTGCCCCACTCACTCTATTGTTCTGATACCTCCTCTCCCACCTCTCCCCTTGGTTTCAGACAGTCAGAAACAAAACATGTCATCATTTTAATAGATTAGTCATGCCTTAATTTGCTTTATTCCCTTACAGGCAATTTTGCACAAAACCCTGTGTCTTTTCCCTGCTGAAACCCTGGACTTAGGGTGACACAGTGGTTAGCACTGCTGCCTCACAGTGCCAGGGATCCAGGTTCGGTTCCTAACTTGGATCACTGTCGTGTGGAGTTTGTATGTTCTCCCTGTGTCTGCCTCTGTTTCCTCTGGGTACACCAGTTTTCTCCCACAGTCCAAAGGTGTGCGGTTTTGGTGGGTTGACCACGTTAAATTGACTCTCAGTATCAGGGGGACGAGCTAGGTAAATGCATGAGGTTATTGGGACAGGGCCTAGGTGGGATGGTGCAGACTCGATGGGCCAAATGACCTTCTTCTGCACTATAGGATTCAATGACCAATGATTAAGTATGATCTCTGGGGGTTCTGCTGGCTCTCAAGTGTTGCTCTTGCTCTCTCTCACTGGCTCCACTTGCAAGCTACTGAGCACTGTACCTCTCAATTTGCAAATGAGAATTGTCTTGACTTTGAGCCTCGCCTGCTCTGATCAACTTTAACCTCTAAGTGTGAATTAATTCGCTCAATGCCAGACATTTATTACAAATCTGATTTCAAGGGGGTTAGTCAGGATCCCCAGTAGGAATTCTGGACTGGACCCTGGCACTTTACTATTGATGAATTCTCCATTAATATTTCTGGGTACGTTGAGGTTTAAAGTTTGCTCCATTAAGTTTTGTCGACCAGTGGTGACCTGTATTGGATTCATTGATGTTCCCCTTGTGGCGTCCACGGGTGTTGTTCATTTTTAGGTATATTCCCTTCCCTTCCTTCTTTATTTTGGGAATGGCCTCTCTCCTCAACCCGTTCCATGTGCCCTGGAATCTAATATCCTCAAGTGGATATTCAGCTTCTGCTGTACTGCCCTTCGACTGGGTGGGGCGTCACCCTCACTCTTCCTTGGTCTATCTGTTTCCCATTTAAATCTGCCATCAAAGAGTCTCCTAAACAGATGACTGGCTCAATTTCTTCATCCTTTTTAACCTTTACAGGCCCTTCATGGATCGCTTTTACTACTACTTTGCCACTTTTAGAACCTAGAAACATAGAATACCTACAATGCAGAAAGAGACCATTTGGCCCATCAAGTCTGCACTGACTCTCTGCAAGAGCATCTTACCAAGATTCACCTCTCTGTCCGATCCCTGTAACCCTGCGCATGGCCTATCCCGCTAACCTGCACATCTTTGGATACTAAAGTAATTTAGCATGGCCAATTCACTTAAACCACATATCTTTGGACACTAAGGGTTAATTTAGCCTAGTCAATCCACATAACCTGAACATCTTTGGAATTTAAACTCAAGTGGCTTTTCTTTAACCACATCAACTTCTCACCTGGTTCTCTGCTAACTAGTCTGACTCCCCCGGACTCTACCCTGGTCTGTTTCATCTTTATTGGCCTTATTAAATTCAAGTGGTTCACCCCTAGCCTGTTCAACTCTCAAAGGCTCCCTCTGTCCCCTCTGCTGCCTTCCAAACCTCTTGTGGTTCCCAGCGAGACTGGCAACTTCCAGCCTCTTGGGACTGCCCTTGACAATTTGGGATTTCTTGTTCTCCAGCTTGCATCAGCTTCCCTAAGCAGTTCACGTAGTCTTATCTCCCTTTTCCTTCTTCTGTCTTCTTTGGAAAGTTTCCTTTATTTCTCTTTTTCTTTTGTCTCTCTCCCTTTGAGGGAGGCTGTCATCAGTCTCCGTTCTTGCTGTATTTTCTTTTATCTTCCACTTGCCCCAGGTTTGCGTCTAATTCTCTGGCCACTAGTTAAAACATTTCAAATCTCCTGGCTTTTGGGGGTGAAACTCTAATGCCAGTGTCTTAGCTGCACTTCTTGAATCCTTGGCAAACAGAACCTTTAAAACACTCAACAATAATTTCCATCATTTCTAGAAAGGGCCTGGCTTCGCTTCTATTGTCACACTGCACACAAGGATGCCCAGGCTGGACTTCTGCATTTTCGTCGAAGGATTAATTTAGTTCCCACTTCAAATTGGCCTCATTGTCTGTGGGTTAAATTATTTTCTAAATTTACCTCCTATCCATTGGCTTCGTCTATACTTCCCTCTGCCTTGGAAAGCAGCCAGCATAATCAATTCATCTGACCTCACCACAGTGGCTACATGAGCAGGTCAGAGGCTAAGAATACTGCAACGAGTAACTCACCTCCTGACTTCCCAAAGCCTGTCCACCATCTACAAGGCACAAGTCAGGAGTGTGATGGAATACTCCCCACTTGCCTGGATGAATGCAGCTCCAACAACACTCAAGAAGCTTGATACCATCCAGGACAAAGCAGCCCGCTTGATTGGCACCACATCTAAAACATTCAGTTCCTCCAATTCCGATGCTCAGTAGCAACAGTGTGTACCATCTGCAAGATGCACTGCAGCAATTCACCAAAGATCCTTAAGACAGCATCTTCTAAACCCTGACCGCTTCCATCCAGAAGGACAAGGGCAGCAGATGCATGGGAACCTCACTACCAGCACGTTCCCCTCCAAGCCACCCAGCATCCTGACTTGGAAATGTATTGCCGTCTCTTTGTATTTGCTGGGTAAAAATCTTGGAATTCTCTCTCCAATGGCATTATAGGTTAACCCACAGCACACGGACTGCAGCAATTCAAGGAGACAGCTAACCTTCTCAAAGCAACTAGGGACGGGCAATAAATGCTCGCCAGCAGTGACGCCCACTTCCTACAAATGAATAAATTAATCAAGAACGCCACGCATCCACCAAACCGTGTACTCGGGAACTGAGCACACAAACATATTCAGCAGTACATATGCTAGAATGTGTACAAAGGGCAGCGAACGTATTAACATGTACTCAGTGCAGTGAGCTCACTGATGCATGACAGTGAATACACAAACATACTCAGGGATGTGAACACAAGACATGTACACAGGGCAGTAAACATGTTAATACATGCACTCAGGGCAATGAGCACGCTAATATCTGTGCAGTGAGCAGCCTAACACATGTACACAGGGCAATGGACACAATAATACATGCAGCAGGAAAGTGATCATACTATCGCATTGTTGTCAGACAACAAATTTTCTGAAGTTGGGTATACAATATGGAAACAGACTAAAGCTGCACTCAGAACCCCTCCACTAAAGATGATAAGGGAACAGATCCAGACCAGCAGGCAAAAGACATGTTTTAAAAATGCAAACAAGGGCTAACACACACAAAAAGAACCGGAGAGGATGGTACCAACAGAAACTAAATTAAAAGTACATCCCCATCTAATCAAATCAGTACCACTGACCTAATCAAGTGATCTCAGTAAGAGGTCTGACAACACCAATTTTAAATCCAACCGATTTATTTGGTAGTAAACCTGCTAGCTTTTGGCATTTGGGCCTTCGTCAGGCGAATGAGGTGTTCTGGTCTGCAATAGCACACTTATCAGCACAGACGGTTTACAGATTGCTGATTAGAATGCGAATCCTTACACCTAACCTGCTATTCAAGTCTTAAAGTGGCTAACAATGTGAGTGGACGGAGCACTGAGCACAGGTTAGAGAGATGTGTATTGTCTCCAGACAGCACAGTAAGTGAGGTTTTTTGCTAACCCAGGCAAGTCATGGGGGTTACAGATAGTGTGACATGAAGCCAAGATACCTGTAGAGACCGTCCTCATGTGTGCGGAACTTGGCTATCAGTCTCTGCTCAGTGGCTCTGCGCTGTCGTGTGTCGTGAAGGCTCCCTGAAGAACATTTACCGAAGGTCGGAGGCAGAATGCTGAAGTGTTCGCCCACAGGAAGGGAACTGTTTTGCCTGGTGATTGTTGAGCGATGTTCATTCATCCGCTGTCGTAGTGTCCTAATCAAGTGATATCAGGAAACCTCTACAGTGACACCTAAGGATTAACATAACTATGGAAACCTTCCTGGCTCAAAGACTTCCTAAGATCAGCCAAACACCCATTGTTCAAGAAACCCTGGAGATTCTAGACCATTGATAAACCCATCAGACAGAAACGAGTACCATACTTGAAACATCGATATGATACTTGAAAACATCGAAACAGAATAGTCAGAGTCAAACACTGTAAACAAAACATTAACATTTGAATCATACGTGTCAAAGTTCGAGTATAACTGTAGTCCATTGCGGCGGGTCTTTAGACTGCTTTCTGGACAGTTCTGTTTGTATGTCCTGACTGCACCTCCGTCAACGTTAAAATAAAGCTGTACCACTGTGGAACCTGACCCTGAGTTCGTAGTGGTCGTGTATGCCCACTCGCGCTAACAGCACGTACTCAGAGCAGTGCACCATGTTAACGCAGGCACGGAAAATGAACACGTTAACACGTACTCAGGGACTAAGATGCTTACACATGCAGTCAACAATGTGATCAAACTAACACTAAAATGGTGGGATTTGAGTTCCCATGTGCTGGAATTTCCTCACAGATTTTGCCTGTGAATCTGAAGGTTGAGTGTTCAAATCCTGCTCCAGATTCCTGTGTAATGTAATCATGGCTGACACTCAGCGTAGAATTGGGAGATTGTTACACTGTCAAAGGTACAGTCTTTTGGGTAAGATATTAAATTCTGTCTGCCTTCACAAGTAGACAGAAAGCATCTCTCTACACTACTCGGAAATGTTTTGGCCAAAAGCTTTCCCTCAACCAACCTCCCTATGGAAAAGATTATTTGGCCCATATCCCATTGCTGCTCACGACAGCTCACTGTTTGCAAATTGCTTACTCCATTACAACAGTGGCTATGTTTCAAAGTAGTGGAAGTTTTGATGGAGCGGATAGAGAGAATGTTTCCTCTTGTGGGGAAAAGCATAACGAGAAGCCATCAGTACGAGATAGACTCCAAGAAATCCAATAGGGAAATTCAGAAGGAATGTCTTCACCCAGAGAGTGATGGGGAAGTGGAACTCACTACCACGTGGAGTGGCTAAAGTGATTGGCATAGACACATTTAAGAGAAAACGAGACAAGCATATGAAGCAGAAAGGAACAGATGGTTATGATGACAAATTTCAATGAGGAAAGGTGCCTCAGATAGAGTGTAAACACCAGCATGGACTGGGTTAGGCCAAATACGCTGTTTCTGTGCCTTATATCTTACACAAAGTAATTGATTATAAAGTGCCTTGGGAAAGGCGCTATATAATGCAAGCTATTTACCTTATCATTCATGATCTTGGGCACTTGAATTGTAAAACTATAGATTAAATCTGTTAAACTGTGTGCTTCCTATTCATTGACGGGGTATATTTACGAGACTCTCCCCTACACAAGCCCCGAGCTGCTGGTGAGTAAACATGTAAACAGTGCAATTACAGAGTTATCCCCAATTATCTGTCTGGACGTGCCATTTGGAACTGGGCTGATGCTGCTGGCAGCACTGCTTTATCTTCCTTCCCTAGGCCTGGCAAGGGTTTATGATCTGTGGCAATCGTGAATTTCCACCCACATAAATACTGGTGAAATTATTTGACTGCAAAGATTACCACCTGTCCTTCCTTTTCAATCTGGGCACATCTTCATTCTGCTATCACAAGGGTCCGGGAGACACATGCTATCAGTCATTCCTGTTCGTTCTGCCATTTGTGCCCGGACTGTGCCCACCCTATATGGGGACTTGTCACAGGTGAGTATCAATTCCTTCTTGGGGTCATAATATACCAAAGCAGTTTTGGATGAGAGTTGCTGTTTAATTCTCTTGAAGGCCTTGTCCTGGTGGCTGACCATTTCCAAGTTTGTCCCTTTTTTAGCAACTGGTGGAGTGGATCCAGAATGGAAGCCCTATTCTGTATAAATTTCCCCTAAGATGATACCAGTCCTAAAAATGACTGTAGTTCCTGGATGGTTGTGGGAGCCGGGACATCTTTTATTGCTCACACCCAATCCTCCAGATCCCAACTTATCTACTTTATACCCAAGGTAGATTACTGGCTGTGCCAAAAAGACACATTCCTCTCTTTTGAAATGCACTCCCGCTGCTGCAAATGTCCTGAGAATTTCCCCAGGTTCTGTGGATGTTCCACCCTTCTTTTACCCATAATGAGGACATCGTCTAGGTAAATGACAACCTTTGGTAACTCCCCTAGGATGCTCGCCATGGTCCTCTGG
This sequence comes from Sphyrna mokarran, assembly GCA_024679065.1. Taxonomy (NCBI): domain Eukaryota; kingdom Metazoa; phylum Chordata; class Chondrichthyes; order Carcharhiniformes; family Carcharhinidae; genus Sphyrna; species Sphyrna mokarran. The sequence goes on along the minus strand of JAGIQG010000005.1, from coordinate 116,683,009 downwards.
AATATGGCACAAGCTGCCAAAATCCAAAAGGGCAATCTTCTGTGTTGGAAGAGGCCTTTCAGTGTTTTTACTGTGGTGAATTTTTGTGAATCCTCGGCCAGTCGTAGTTGCAGGTACACATGGCTCATGGCTCCTCGGATGGAGAAAGCTAGTACGAGGGGATGTAGCTTTAAATTAAGGGGTGGTAGTTATAGGACGGATGTCAGAGGTAGGTTCTTTACCCAGAGGGTGGTAAGGGTATGGAATGCCCTGCCTGCTGCAGTTGTAGATGCGCCAAGTTTGAGGGTGTTCAAGAGGTCCGTGGATAGGTTTATGGATGAAAAGGGAATGGTTTAGGTTAGAGGGTCATTGCTTTTTCTTAATTGGTCGGCGCAACATTGAGAGCCGAAGGGCCTGTTCTGCGCTGAAATGTTCTGTGTTCTATGTCCAGTTTTGTCAATAGGAGTCCTCCTGCCAACTTTGTGTACAGGTCCTCAATCCTGGGAATTAGGGTTTTGTCCAGCTGAGAGTAATGGTTTATTGTCTGTTTGAAATCGCCACAAAGGTACTTTAAGATACAAACCACGGATGATGCCCATTCCAAAAACTGCAGCGATTCTATTATTTTTTTCATGGTACAATTGTTTAATTTTTGTAAAGGCCTTTCCCTTAACTGGTACTGGTCAGGCTTTGCAAAACTTTGGGACTGCCTCCTGTTTGGCGTATAATTTTGCTTTAACTCTTTCAATTGTTCCAAGGTCTTCCAAAAAACCTCCGGATATTTGCTCTGGCCCTCACTCAGGTGACCATTTTCCAGTTGGAAGATATTTATCCAATCTAACCAAATCTTTTTTTTTTTTTAGCCAATTTCACCTTAATAGACTGATCTTGAACCTTCCACCACCATTAGTGGGAGCCTAACTAGTTGTTTCCCATAAGCAACTGGCACATGGATTGTACCGATCACTTTCAGTGGTTCCCCCCTGTACAAGTCCTCAGCCTTGCTGAAGTCTTGGTCAGGGCTAAGGGTTGGAGTCCTGCGCATATTTGTTCAATACTGTCTCCCCTATGACTGATATGGCTGCGCTTACTAATGACACCAATAAAATAATGAAGCAAATTTGGCCTTGAAAAAAAAACAAGAAAAAATCCATGTTGAAACAATGAATGAAAAGTCGCCTTTCCAATATCCTTGACATAGGGTTGGGGGTGTGCGGTTATGAGGTAAAGTGAGACTCCATCCAGCAGCCACGGAGACGGTGGAAGATTTCTCTCCTTACAGGTGCTGCCAGACCTACTGAGATTTTCCAGCGATTAAAGACAACCATGATGCCAACGTTGGACTGAGATAGAACATAGAACATAGAACATTACAGCGCAGTACAGGCCCTTCGGCCCTCGATGTTGCGCCGGCCAGTGGACCCTCTAACCTAAACTATTCCAATATCATCCATATACCTATCCATCGAACATTTGAATGCCCCCAAAGTAGGCGAGTCCACAACTGCTGCAGGCAGGGCATTCCACGCCCTCACCACCCTCTGTGTAAAGAACCTGCCTCTGACATCCGTCCTATAACTACCACCTCTTAATTTAAAGTTATGTCTCCTCGTGTTGGTCATCACCATCCGAGGAAAAAGGCTCTCACTATCCACCCTATCCAATCCCCTGATCATCTTATACGCCTCAATTAGGTCACCACGTAACCTTCTTCTCTCTAATGAAAATAACCTCAGGTCCCTCAGCCATTCCTCATAAGGCCTTCCCACCATAGCAGGCAACATCCTGGTAAACCTCCTCTGCACCCTTTCCAATGCTTCCACATCTTTCTTATAATGAGGCGACCAGAAGTGTACGCAATACTCCGTGCGGCCGCACCAGAGTTTTGTACAGTTGTAACATAACCTCACAGCTCCTAAATTCAATCCCTCTACCAATAAAAGCTAACAGTAAAAGAGATGGGCACAGTAAGACATCTCACAATACCAGCTTAAAGTCCAACAAGTTTATTTGGAATCACAAGCTTTCAGAGAACTGCACCTTCGTCAAGTGAGTCAGAGATGAGGGGGATGTGTTGACCTCACTAAAATTGGATGTCTGTTCAGTCTCACTGATAATTTAATGGGTCTGATTTTGTCATTGTTAAATAGCTATTCCTCATCAGAGGCAGACGGAGCTTCCAGGTTGTGTATTCTCCTGTCCTATGTGTTCTTTTCAGAAGTGTTGGTTTTGGAATCTTGCTTTTCTTCTGTGCCTCCTGACACTGGCAACTGTTGAAAAAGTTGTGTCAGATAAAGTTCTACAAGGACTGCTTTCACTCTGAACTTAATCCGGCCTTGTCCAGATCTATCGCAGACCTGGGTTTCCCCATATCCAAATCCTTCTGAATAGCTGCTATGTAGTAACCTGCCTATAGTGGTAGTCTCCTATTGCACTGGGGTTTGCTTCTACTTCCATTGGGATACCTTGGAGTTCACGTGCTCCGCTTGCTGCTTTTTCCAATGACAAGGCCACTTGTATTGCCTGTTTATAGTCCAGCTAGGCCTCCGCCAACAAGTGTTTCTGTACAGTCATATTGTTAATTCCAATCAATCTCGGAGCACCTCGTTTACTGTCACCCCAAATTGGCAAACCTCTGCTAAATATCTTAGCCTTGTCAGGAAAATGTTGATTGATTCCCCATCTCTCAAAATTTAATGTAAAACAAATACCTTTGCAGGATCAGAAATGGCTTAGGCTCGTAATTTTTTTTTTACTAAGTCCAACAACTCCTGGAAGGATTTTGTGTCTAGTGCCTCAGGAAAATTGAGCTGTGCATAATAGCAAAAGCTACTGGTCCACACGCAGTCAACAGGATCATCCTTTGCTTCTCATCTGAGGCTATGTTTTATCCCTGAAGAAATATTCATTCTTTCAACATACTGGGTCCAGTCTTCCACCGCGGGGTCTAAAGAATCCAACTTCCCGAACAACGGCATGTTTGTCCAACATTGGCTCGCTCTCAATATGTGCGGTGGTTAAGCAAGAACCTTCAGATCACTCCTCCTTCCTCGTCACCACTGTAATAACTCCACAGAGGTGAAGGTTCCATCACCAAGATGTCTCTATTTACTAGAGAATTCTATCTCACTCTCGGTTACTTTCCTGTTTCAGTGGGCAGAGAGACCGACTCACCGGCTTTAAATCGGGAACGTGAGGCTCCCTGATTGGATCATCAATTAGAACTCATCAGGGAACTGTTTTGATGCCAAACAGATAAACAAAATCAAATTAACTTAGGGACAACTCAAAAGGGGCAGCTCCCTAAAAACCATCCAAAAGACAAAGCAGAAAGGAAACCAGAAACATTAAAATTAAAATGTGATTAAAGAGGTCCATAATGCACCCCAGTCCCTGTGGTGCCAAGTAGGCATGGAAGGCATTATCAGTGCCCTCAAACACCACATACTTTCTCTCCAAGGACACTCGGCTGTGAATGTAGTTGAAGTAGATGGACAGGCAGTCAGGCTGGATGACCTCCTTGGTCCCCCATTGCTGAGATCTGTAGATGGTGAAAGGGTTCATTAGGGATGAGGGTGTACTGATGTAGGTATAATGTTGGCTAAACGGCAGTGATGTAGTTGTACTGGAACAGATTGGCATGAGGCTAGTTTGGAGCAGTACAACTGAGATGTCGTCAGTGCCCACAGCCTTTGCCTCGTACTGACCTGCGGCAGTTGTAGATGCGCCAAGTTTGGTGGCGTTTAAGAGGTTAGTTGATAAGTTTATGGAAGAGAAGGGAATCGTTTAGTTTGGAGGGTCATTGCTTTTTTTTTCATAATTGGTCGGCGCAACATCGAAGGCCGAAGGGCCTGTTCTGCGCTGTAATGTTCTATGATGTCAAATTGGCTGGAGACTGGCATTTGTGATGCTAGGGACCTCCACAGGGGGCCGAGGTGGATCATCCACTCGGCACCTCTGGCTGAATGATAAACAAAATAGCAAAGAACATGTCATGAATGATTATCTGCATTCATTTCAGTTTGATGCACAGCTAATTGGACGCAAAACGTCACTGAGAATTTCCTATTAAATTCTCATGACCACAGTGATGTTCAGCAGGCATCCCTACATTGCTTCTGACTGTGCAAGTGGCCCTATCCCCTTCCTCTGACTCCCAGCCACCCCTCTTTTATCTACAATGTATTATAATAACCTGAAATAGCTGCAAAACGATAGCACTTAAAATCATTGCTTCAAAGTACAATCAATGGGTGAGATTCAGCGATCCCGCTGCCAGTGAGAATGGAAAATTTGGCACTCAGCCCAAACTTCATTCACAGCAGCAGCACCTGAGAATCCCAGCTGTGGACAAGGTCGGAGATTTCTTGGCGTAAATGTGGTTCATAACAGCTGGGATTATTCAGCACCGTCCACTGTCAGGATTTTAATGCAGCTGGAAAATCCTGGCCAATATTCCCAGTACCTGTATAAGGATTACTCATACTGTATCCAGCTATTCTTTATGGTTGGCTCCATGGTGTGATAAACTGGGGTTCAGGAAGATGGCTGATTACAATGATACAATTTTTATATTTATTCCTTCAAACAATCTTGGTTTTAAAATCAGTCTAAGCCTTCATTTTAACTCGCACCATGAACGTTTTGTTAGAACGTCTACTGCCTACTTTTAAAAGGTCCCCATATGGTTGGCTGAAAGGCTGCCTGTTTCAGATAGAAAAATTAAAGTTTAAGTTTGAAGTTTTAATTTTTTTAAATGTTAGTTTTAAAATTTATGTGTTTTGCAAGTAGACTTACGTTAATACTGGAATGAAGTAACTATCAAAATCCTGTGATATATTTCCAAATCAGGATGGTGAGTGGTTTGGAATGGAACTTGCTGGTGGCGGTCTTCCCAGGTATCTGCTGCCCTTGTCCTTCTACGTGGAAGTGATCGTGGATTTGGAAGGTGCTGTCGATGGATCTTTGATGAATTCTTGCAGTGAATCTTGTAGATAGTACACACTGCTGCTACTGAGCGTTGCTGGTAGAGAGAGTGGATGTTTGTAAATGTGGTGCCAAACAAGCAGGTTGCTTTGTCTTGGATGGTGTTGAGCTTTTGAGTGTGTTGGAGCTGCACCCAAGTGGTAAGTTGAGGAGGAGCTTCTTCACCCAGAGGGTTGTGAATTTGTGGAATTCTCTGCCCAGTGAAGCAATTGAGGCTACTTCATTGAATGCTTTTAAGGCAAGGATAGATATATTTTTGAACAGTAAAGGAATTAAGGGTTATGGTGAGTGGAGCTGAGTCCATGACAAGATCAGCTATGATTTTATTGAATGGCGGAGCAGGCTCGAGGTGCTTGATGGCCTACTCCCACTCCTGTGATACTATATCAATTTTATTAATTAAAGGAACTTGTATTTATGTATTACCACAGTGTGGGCAGCAAAGCCACTGACAGCATTTGAAGTGTATTCACTGTTATGATGGAAATAATGTGGCAATCGATTTGTATACAGTCGGGTCCCAGAAAAGGCAAATGATTAAATGACCACTTAATCTGTTGTTTGAGAAATAAATATTGGCTAAGGCAGCAGAAGAAATTCCTGCTTTCCTTTGACTCGTGCCAAGGGAACTGCTTAACATCCAGAATAGGCTTGTTTCATCAGGAGCTCCAGCCATGCAGCACTCCCTCAGTCCACAGCGAGGGCCAAAGCTGGACTCTCACCTCCTGGAGTGGGGTTCGAGCTCCACAACCTTCTTCATCAGCAAGGTGGCCAAACTGCTATTTTGGAGATCTTGCTGGCAGAATTAGGTTGTGCCGCCTTGTTTGTTACGCAGCGAGTTGTTTGTCTGTGCAGAGAGACAGCTGCAGGGCAGGCTTGCTTCTCTTGCTCCTTGTTGAGATGTTGGCAGCAGGCCTCTGATGGAAGACATGTCCTTATGTCAGCCATGGCTCTGGGTAAGCAAACAAGAACAGACTGTCCACATGGGAGATATTTCCATCCAACTGGACCTTGGAATCGTTCACACGTTTTGCCTCTGCAGTCTGTCTGAAGCTGACTATTATTATAGTGCAAAGAGTGGAGCAGAATGCACATTACCACAACCAATCTGGGGCGACGTTCCAAATTAGATGTTTCTTTCAATACACCCCGGATCAAAATCGTATGCCCAACCGGATGTTCTTCTCCTGCAGGTGAGATGTTGGACTGGGGTGGGCCCAGTAAGAAGTCTACAGTGATCACTTCTGTAGACTCTCGCTCTGCATGCCATGAACACATAGGTGCAAATGGTCATGGCAGTGATCCGTGGAGTGGATCCGTTCTCAGCGATCATTCCAGTAAAATCGATGGAATAGAAATGGAGTAGATTCTACAATGGACAAGGAATTCACTCTGGCAGATTATTCTCATGCACAAAGTTGATAGTCCAACCCTCTGCGACTGACTCATTCTGGAATTAGACTCTGTAACTCTGCGAAACCTTGCCAGCAGCTGCTCCACGTGATGGTTACATTGAATGTCATTGGGAGGCCTTTTGCTCAGAAACCTGTCACTCCCGTCCTACCTGCAGCAAGGCAGAGTGGGCAAATGGAAAGTCAAGAATTTGATGATCCAGTTGCTACCTCCTATTTGTTTCAAAACCATCTGTGCAAGGAAGGTAACATGATCAGGGCTCAACCCTAGTTGGTTGTCATACCTGGGACAAATTAAGATGGTTGTGATTGTTGGAGATCAATCATCTCAGGGCAACACTGAGATGAATTCCTCAGAGGAACTTACAGAACCATAGACGGCATGGTAGCACAGTGGTTAGCACTGCTGCTTCACAGCTCCAGGGTCCTGAGTTCAATTCCCAGCTCAGGTCACTGTCTGTGTGGAGTGTGCACATTCTCCTCACGTCTGCATGGGTTTTCTCCCGTTTCCTCCCACAGTCCAAAGATGTGCAGGTTAGGTTGATTGGCCATGCTAAGAAATTGCCCCTTAGTATCTAGGGATGTGTAGGTCAGAGGGATTAGAAGTATAATGCGTAGGGATATGGGGATAGGGCCTGGTTGAGATTATATTCGGTACAGACTCGATGGGCCGAAGGGCCTCTTTCTGCACTGTAGGATTCTATGAACTTGGGCCCAACCACCTTCAGCTGCTTCATCAATCACCTTCCCTGCATCTTAAGTTCAGAAATGAAGATGCACACTGTACAGTCTCCAGTATTATTCACAACTTCTCAGATACTGAGACAGTCCATGAGCAAATGCAGCAAGACCTGGACAATATCCAGGCTTGGGCCGAAAAGTGACAAGTAACATTCACACCACATAAATGCCAGAAAATAACCATTTCCATCAAGAGAGGATCTAATCATCACCTCTTGACATTCAATGGCATTACCATTGCTGACTCCCCAACTATCAACATTCTGGTGGTGACCATCGACCAGACATTGAATGGACTAACAATACAATTACTGTGATCACCAGAGCAGGTCAAAGGTTAGGAATCCTGTGGGACGCAATTCATGTCCCGATTCCCCTCTCCACCATCTACAAGGCACAGATCAGAAGTGTGATGGAAAACTCCACTTGCCCCTATGAGTTCAACAGCACTCAAGAAAAGCTCGACTCCATCCAAGACAGTGCAGCCCACTTGATTGCTAACCCTTCCACAAACATTCAATCCCTCCACCACTGATGAACAGTGGCGGGATTGTGTACCATCTACAAGATACACTACACTAACTCACCCAAAATTCCTTACGCAGCACCTTCCAAACGCACAAACACTACCAACACTAAAGAAAAGTACAGCAGATACTGGGGAACGCCCCTCCGAGTCACTTACCATCCTGACTTGAAATACGTTGCCGTTCCTTTACTGTCACTAGGTGAGAATCCTGCAGCTCCCTTCCTAGCAGCGCTAGGGGTATACTTATAGCTAGGGACTGCAGCGGTTCAAGAAGGCAGTTCACTTCTCCTTCTCAATGGCATATGGAGTCTTAGCTTTTATTGGTAGGGGGATTGAATTTCGGAGCCGCAGCATCATGTTGCAACTGTACGAAACTCTAGTGCGGCCGCACTTGGAGTATTGTGTGCAGTTCTGGTCCCCACATTATAAGAAAGATGTGGAGGTATTGGAGAGGGTACAGAGGAGGTTTACCAGGATGTTGCCTGGTATGGAGGGCAGGTCCTATGAAGAGAGGTTGAAGGATTTGAGGTTGTTTTCGTTAGAAAGGAGGCGGCTAAGAGGGGATCTTATTGAAGCATATAAGATGATTAGAGGTTTAGATAGGGTGGACAGTGATAGCCTTTTTCCTAGGATGGAGAAAGCTAGCACGAGGGACACAGCTTTAAATTAAGGGGTATAAGTTATAGGACGGATATCAGAGGTAGGTTCTTTACTCAAAGAGTGATTAGGGAGTGGAATGCCCTGCCTGCAGCTGTTGTAGATGCGCCAAGTTTGGTGGCGTTTAAGAGGTTAATTGATAAGTATATGGAAGAGAAGGGAATGGTTTAATTTGGAGGGGCATTGCTTTTTATTTTGGTCGGCACAACATCGAAGGCCGAAGGGCCTGTTCTGTGCTGTAATGTTCTATGTTCTATGTTCAAGGGAAATTGGGGATGGGCAATAAACGCTGGTCGAGCCAGCAACACCCTCATCCCATAAGTGAACTTTTAAAAAGACATAAACCTGCAGCATATTTCAGTCTTTCAGCTCGCTTGCCATGTGCACCAAGGACAATTCTATGTCCTGACGTGGGAGTAAAGTTTCAGACCTGTTCTGGTGGCACAGTGGTTAGCACTGCTGCCTCACAGTGCCGGAGACCTGAGTTCAATTCCCAGCTTGGGTCACTGTCTGTGTGGAGTTTGCCCATTGTCTGCAAGGGTTTCCTCCAGGTGCTCTGGTTTCCTTCCATAGGTGTGCGAGTTAGGTGGATTGGTCACACTAAATTGAACCTTAGTGTCAGGGGGAGTAGTTAGGGTAGGTGTATGGGGATAGGGCCTGGGTGGGATTGTGGGCAGTGCAGACCGGATGGGCCAAATGGCATCCTCCTGCACTGGAAAGATTTTATGATTCTGTCATACCTTTTCTATAAAGAGAAGATATAATCAAGGTATGAATTTTATGTGCTGACATTTCAGGCAGTGACACAGCTTTACAATGAGGTCTGGTCAGCTAGGGAGTTTTGTGGTGCAGTGGATAGCACCTTGCCTCTGAACCAGAAGTTCCAGGTTCAGGTCCCACCTGGGACTTGATGGCCAAGAAAGGTACATTCATAATGTGAACCAGTAGGTCAATTATCAGCCTGTCTGCCCATGGGAGGTGGTAAGAGTGGGAGAGACGCCTGCACACCCATGCTTGATTGTATAGTACCCTTAAAATTAGAGTGTCTGGCTTTGGGTTGCTAACCCATTCCAGGAGAAAAAAAGTTCTGGGAAGAGGGAAGCATGCGCTTCATCTGTCTGAAGTGTCACTGGACGTGAGAAGACAAAAGCTTATCTGATGTGAGGCAGTTTGTCCAAAAACTCTGTGTGTGTGTGTGTGTGTGTGTGTGTGTGTGTGTGTGTCTGTGAATGTGTCTGTGAATGTGTGTGTGTGTCTGTGAATGTGTCTGTGTCTGTGTGTGTCAGACTGTGTGTGCCTGTGAATGAGAGTGTGTGTCTGTGAATGTGTGCGCGCTTGTGTGTGTGTGCGCGAGAGAGAGAGTGTCTGTGAATGTGTGCGTGTGCGTCTGTGAATGTGTGTGTCTGACTGTGAATGTGTCTGTGTGTGTGCGTCTGACTGTGTGTGCCTGTGAATGAGAGTGTGTGTCTGTGAATATGTGTGCGTGTGTGTGCGTGTGTGTGCGCGCGAGAGAGAGAGTGTCTGTGAATGTGTGCGTGTGCGTGTGCGTCTGTGAATGTGTGCGTGTGCGTGTGCGTCTGTGAATGTGTGCGTGTGCGGTGCGTCTGTGAATGTGTGCGTGTGCGTGTGCGTCTGTGAATGTGTGCGTGTGCGTGTGCGTCTGTGAATGTGTGCGTGTGCGTGTGCGTGTGCGTCTGTGAATGGTGCGTGTGTGCGTGTGCGTCTGTGAATGTGTGCGTGTGCGTGTGCGTGTGCGTCTGTGAATGTGTGCGTGTGCGTGTGCGTGTGCGTCTGTGAATGTGTGCGTGTGCGTCTGTGAACGTGTGCGTGTGCGTCTGTGAACGTGTGCGTGTGCGTCTGTGAACGTGTGCGTGTGCGTCTGTGAACGTTGCGTGTGCGTCTGTGAACGTGTGCGTGTGCGTCGTGACGTGTGCGTGTGCGTCTGTGACGTGTGCGTGTGCGTGTGCGTCTGTGAACGTGTGCGTGTGCGTGTGCGTCTGTGAACGTGTGCGTGTGCGTGTGCGTCTGTGAACGTGTGCGTGTGCGTGTGCGTCTGTGAACGTGTGCGTGTGCGTCTGTGAACGTGTGCGTGTGCGTCTGTGAACGGTGCGTCTGTGAACGTGTGCGTCTGTGAACGTGTGCGTCTGTGAACGTGTGCGTCTGTGAAGGTGAGTGAGAGTGTGTGTTGTGTGAGAGTGTGTGTGTGTGAGAGTGTGTGTGTGTGAGAGTGTGTGTGTGAGGAGAGTGTGTGTGTGAGAGAGTGTGTGTGTGAGAGTGTGTGTGTAGAGAGTGTGTTGTGAGAGAGTGTGTGTGTGAGAGAGTGTGTGTGTGAGAGAGTGTGTGTGTGAGAGAGTGTGTGTGTGAGAGAGTGTGTGTGTGAGAGAGTGTGTGTGTGAGAGAGTGTGTGTGAGAGTGTGTGTGTGAGAGTGTGTGTGTGAGTGTGTGTGTGAGAGTGTGTGTGTGAGAGTGTGTGTGTGAAGTGTGTGTGGTGAGGAGTGTGTGTGTGTGAGAGTGAGTGTGTGAGGAGTGTGTGTGTGTGAGAGTGAGAGAGTGTGAATGTGTGTGTGTGTCTGACTGTGAATGTGTGCGTGTGTGTCTGTGCCTGTGAATGTGTGTGCGCGAGTGTGTGTGTGTGTGTGTGCGCGAGTGTGTGTGTGTGTGTGTGTGTGCGCGCGAGTGTGTGTGCGTGTGAGAGAGAGAGAGAGAGAGTGTCTGTGAATGTGTGTCTGTGTCTGTGAATGTGTGTGTGTGTCTGACTGTGTGTGTGTTTGTGTGTGAATGTGTGTTTGTGTGTGTGTGAATGTGTGTGTGTATCTGTGAATGTGTCTGTGTGTGTGCGTGAGAGTGTGAGAGGGAATGTGAATGTGTGTGTGTGTCTGTGAATGTGAGTGAGTGTGTGAGAGTGAGTGTGAGTGAGAGTGAGTGTGAGTGAGAGTGTGTGAGTGAGAGTGTGTGTGTGTGAGAGTGTGTGTGTGTGAGAGGTGTGTGTGGTGGTGTGTGTGTGTGTGAGTTGTGTGTGTGTGTGTGTGTGTGTGAGTGTGTGTGTGTGGAGTGTGTGTGTGTGAGAGTGTGTGTGTGTGAGAGTGTGTGTGTGTGAGAGTGTGGTGTGCGTGAGTGTGAGAGGGATGTGAATGTGTGTGTGTGTCTGTGAATGTGAGTGAGTGTGTGAGTGAGTGTGTGAGTGAGAGTGTGTGTGAGTGAGAGTGTGTGTGTGTGAGAGTGTGAGAGTGTGAGAGTGTGAGAGTGGTGTGTGTGTGAGAGTGTGTGTGTGTGAGAGTGTGTGTGTGTGAGAGTGGTGTGTGTGTGAAGTGTGTGTGTGTGAGAGTGTGTGTGTGTGTGAGAGTGTGTGTGTGTGAGAGTGTGTGTGTGTGAGAGTGTGTGTGTGTGAAGTGTGGTGTGTGAGAGTGTGTGTGTGAGAGTGTGTGTGTGAGAGTGGTGTGTGTGTGAGTGTGTGTGTGTGAGTGTGTGTGTGTGTGAGAGTGTGTGTGTGTGAGAGTGTGTGTGTGAGTGAGAGAGAGAGTGTGTGTCTGTGAATGTGTGTCTGTGAATGTGTGCGTGTGTGTCTGTGAATGTGTGCGTGTGTGTGTCTGACTGTGTGTGTGTTGTGTGTGAATGTGCGTTTGTGTGTCTGTGAATGTGTGTGTGTGTGCGCCTGTGAATGTGTCTGTGTGTACGCGCCTGTGAGTGTGAGTGTGAGTGAGTGTGTGTGTGTGAATGTGTGTGCATGTGAGTGAGTGAGAGTGAGAGAGAGAGAGAGAGAGAGTGTGTGTGTCTGTGAATGTGTATCTGTGTCGGTGAATGTGTGTGTGTGTCTGACTGTGAATGTGTGCGTGTGTGTCTGTGAATGTGTGCGTGTGTGTCTGTGAATGTGTGCGTGTGTGTGTGTGAGAGAATGTGTGTGTGTATGTCTGTGAATGTGTCTGTGTGTGTGTGTCTGACTGTGTGTGTGAGTGTGTATCTGTGAATGTGGAACCTGTGAAACCAGGATGTTGCCTGGTACGGAGGGCAGGTCTTATGAGGAGAGGCTGAGGGATTTGAGGTTGTTTTCGTTAGAAAGGAGGCGGTTAAGAGGAGACCTTATTGAAACATATAAGATGATTAGAGGTTTAGATAGGGTGGACAGTGATAGCCTTTTTCCTAGGATGGAGAAAGCTAGCACGAGGGGACACAGCTTTAAATTAAGGGGTGATAGTTATAGGACGGATATCAGAGGTAGGTTCTTTACCCAGAGGGTGGTTAGGGAGTGGAATGCCCTGCCTGCGGCAGTTGTAGATGCGCCAAGTTTGGTGGCGTTTAAGAGGTTAGTTGATAAGTTTATGGAAGAGAAGGGAATGGTTTAGTTTGGAGGGTCATTGCTTTTTTCATAATTGGTCAGCGCAACATCGAAGGCCGAAGGGCCCGTTCTGCGCTGTAATGTTCTATGTGTGCCTGTATGTGTGTGTGTATGTGTATGTGTAAATGTGTCTGTGTGTGTGTGCGCACGCGCCTGTGAATGTGTGTGTCTGTGAACGTGTGTGTCTGTGAATGTGTGTGCGCACACCTGTGAACGTGTGTGTCTGTGAACGTGTGTGCGCGCACACCTGTGAACGTGTGTGTCTGTGAACGTGTGTGTGCGCACACCTGTGAATGTGTGTGTGTACGTGTGTGTGTGTGAACGTGTGTGTGTGTGTGTGTGTGAACGTGTGTGTGTGTGTGTGTGTGTGTCTGTGAACGTGTGTGTGTGTGTGTGTTGTGAACGTGTGTGTGTGTGTGTGTGTGTGTGTCTGTGAACGTGTGTGTGTGTGTGTGTGTCTGTGAACGTGTGTGTGTGTGTGTCTGTGAACGTGTGTGTGTGTGTCTGTGAACGTGTGTGTGTGTGTCTGTGAACGTGTGTGTCTGTGAATGTGTGTGTGTGTGTGTCTGTGAATGTGTGTGTGTGTGTGTCTGTGAATGTGTCTGTGAATGTGTGTGTGTGTGTGTCTGTGAATGTGAGAGTGTGTGTGTCTGTGAATGTGAGAGTGTGTGTGTCTGTGAATGTGAGAGTGTGTGTGTCTGTGAATGTGAGTGTGTGTGTGTCTGTGAATGTGAGAGTGTGTGTGTCTGTGAATGTGTGTGTGTGTGTGTCTGTGAATGTGTGTGTGTGTGTCTGTGAATGTGTGTGTGTCTGTGAATGTGCGAGTGTCTGTGTGTGTGTGTCTGTGAATGTGTGTGTGTGTGTGAGAGAGAGTGAGAGAGAGAGTGTGTGTGTGTGTCTGTGAATGTGTGTGTGAGTGAGAGAGAGAGAGAGAGAGTGTCTGCACCAGCTGATAGCAGTGCACTGTAATAGTTAGCTGTAAGTGTGAGCAATCTCCTGCAACCGCATGATTCTTGTTTTCCTTTCTGTTTTTCAGCTCTGTTTATCTGCGTTACACTTACAGAAAGTTACTAGGTAATTTCGCAGTCAGTCAAACACTGCTGAAACCTGCAATTTACTTTGATTGTCATCACATGTGGCAGATGCACCCAACATGAGTTCATCTTCAGTCTTCTCTCTAAACTTCGATTCTGTTCTCCAAGCCTGCCACAGCCTTTCAGATTCTATTGTACCTTTCCCGGAGTGTGATCTCTCATTGTACCCACCCCTGCTGTCACCCTCCACCTGTACACATGCCCACACTCTGAAGCCTTCTCTCAGTGATGGTTTCTCTCTGGACACTAGTATTCATTCTTCCTTCCATTATGCAATGCCTTTTTTCTTTATTCATTCGTGGGACATGGACATTGCTGGAGCACTTTTTGCCCATCTCTAATTGCCCTTGGAGGGCCCTTGAGAGTCAACTACATTGCTGTGGCTCTGGAGTCGCATGTAGGCCAGAGCAGATAAGGACAGCAGATTTCCTTCCCTAAAGAACATTACTGAACCAGATGGGCTTTTTCAATAAGCGGCAATGGTTTCGTGGTCATCAGTAGATGGTTAATTCCAGATATTTTTTTAATGGAACTAAAATTCCACCACCTGCCATGGCAGGATTCGAACCTGGGTCCCCAGAACATTAGCTGAGTTTCTGGATTAATAGTCTAACAATAATACCACTAGGCCATCACCTCGTCCTTATTATCATCCACTCTGATTTGCAGATGCCACTCCAAAAATATTTCCTTGTGCCTCCTTGTTCTTCAACTGCTCCTCACAAATTCCTTCACACACGACAAATAACCCGTCTCAAAGCCTGCTCTTTTTTTATCAATTAGGTGAGTATTTGGCTGGTTCAACTGTAGGTCCTCTTAGCTTTAAACCCAGTTCTGTAGAAGGGTTAATGGGCTCGAAACATTAATGGTGTTTCTCTCTCCACAGAATTTGTCAGAGCTGCTGAGTTTCTCCAGCATCTTCTGTTTGTATTTTAGCTTTAAACCCAACGCATTGACCTGAGTTTCTATAAAGCAGGGTGGCACAGTGGTTAGCTTTGCTGCCTCACAGTGCCAGGGACTTGGGTTCAATTCCAATCTTGGGTGACTGTGTGATATATTCTCCCCGTATTTGCATGGGTTTCCTCTGGGTGCTCTGGTTTCTTCCCACAGTCCTATGTGGACTAGATTGATTAGTCATGCTAAATTGCCTCTTATGTCAAGGGAGGATTAAAGGGGTATTAAATACATGGGATAACAGAGATAAGACCTGGGTGGGATCCTGGTGCAGTCCCAGTGTGACAAGTCTACACTGTAGGGATTCAATGGGTTCTGTGGAAGTGCACTGAGTGAAGTTATGTCTTTCTGTGGGTTGGTATGAAAGGGCATTAAGTTGAACTCTCATTTAACACTCTAACTGAGCATGAAGAGTAATTTCACACTATAACGTTAAAATATTCTGCAGTGTCAGAGCGTTGAAATACTTTACATAAATATAATAAAATGTTACAATTGGTTCAGTAATCTGAAAAAAATGGAGTGTTAAAATAGGGTGCATCAACCAGAATAGAATATGAAAATACCTTCCATCAACTGTAAACATGGAACATTAAAATATCAAGGCAAGACGGAGTAATAAGTACCTTCCACAAACCTGAAGACAGCACATACTGTAGAAAAGAATGTTAAATTATTTTGCACAGACTGTAACAGAGAACTTGAAGGTATCCTGGACAAATTGCAATATTCTGCACTCCTTGTCACTGTTTACCTTATTATTATCATAGAATCTCTAATTTCAGGAGGAGGCCATTCGGCCTATCGAGGCTGCACCAACCACACTCCCACTTCTGCCCATTCTCGTAACCCCACATAACGTAACCCCTGCTAATCCCTCTGACAAAGAGGGCCAATTTAGCACGGCCAATCAACCTAACCTGCATATCTTTGGACTGTGGGAGGAAACTCATGCAGACAGGGGGAAAACGTGCAAACTTCATGCAGACAGTGACCCCAGGCCGGAATTGAACCTGGGTTCCCCGGCACTGTGAGGCATCAGTGCAAACCACTGTGCCACCGTACTCTCACTCCTGACTGGCAATGGAGCAACTGCCCAAATATTCAGCGGCTAAAAATCTACTGCTGCCGACCTTGGGACCCCTGCACTTGACTAGCGAGTGGAGCAGGCACGAATCATTAGCATGTTCATTGTGCGACCATTTTGCCTGGGATTTCAATAGCTTTGGTAGTGTACGGCATAATGGCACAGTGGTTAGCACTGCTGCTGCACATTGCCAACACCGGGAACCCGGGTTCAATTCCAGACTCGGGTGACTGTGCAAAGTTTGCACGTTCTCCTTGGATTTTCTTCAGGTGCTCCAGTTTCTTCCACAGTCCAAAAGATGTCAGGTACAGTAGCCATGCTAAATTCTCCCTCAGTGTACCTGAACAAGCGCTGGAGTGAGGAAATGTTCACAGTAACCTCATTGCAGTGTTAATGTAAGCCTAGTGGCAACACTAATAAATAAACTTAAACTTTAAGATATTTCTTGGAAAGGAACTATTGGTGCCCTCTCAATAAAGAGTAAAAAGGTCCCACACAGTACATGTTGGCCCCCACTCCCACCATTTAGGGTAGGCAACTTGACTGCTCTTCAGTACATTGACTGGTGAAGAGGGCATCTGTTGTTCAGTTGGTGAAGAGTCAGGGGATTCTCCTGGCCATGAAGTCCTGGACCTGACTTTTACTGTGCTGATGGTCTTGTTGAAGCTGGGCTGTGCAGAGACCCCAATTTTACAAAAAAAACCACACATTTACATTTGGGACCCTGATATTTGACCTTTGCACCGTGTCTGAGTGTTCTGTAAGATGTAAGGTGTCAGTCCCCTTGGATATCTGACATCTTCAACCCAAAACCTCTTAATTCCCTGCCAGTCAAATTATTATTGAAGAATTTCAGTTGGACACATACGATCACGACAGTGCGGAAGGAGGTCATTTGGCCCATTGAGCCTGCGCCGACAACAATCGCATCCAGGCCCTATCCCGAAACCCCACATATTTACCTTGCTAATCTCTCTATACATCCCGGGACACTAGGGAGCAATTGAGCACCTGGAGGAAACCCATGCAGACATGGGGAGAATGTACAAGCTCCTTACAGACAGCAACCCAAGTCAGGAATCGAACCCAGGTTGCTGGAGCTGTGAGGCAATAGCGCTAACCACAATGCTGCCCTTCGCAAGGAGGCATTCATAACCAATCTCTAATGGATTTGGAGAACATTCCTCGGCTGCTGCTTTGGGCAAGATGTCAACATGAAATAATAAATTCCTGTATTAAACCAGTTGGCAAAGGTCAGCATTGAGAACAGGTGAACCTGAAACTTTGCGTGTTAATACTGGCAAGAATTGCGGAAGGAAGGAAGGCGATGGAGAAGTTTCTGATCTCCTTCAGCCTGAACAGAATAAGATGCACCTTATAAATTGACAGAGAGACAGAATAAACACCAAAAAAAAACTCTCAGTCTGCGGACAGATAATCCACCTCAGTAAACGCATCTACATTCTGCATGATCTTGAGGCAAACCTACTAACCTCTAACGAACTCATGGATACTGTCGAGCCTGTTTCACTTCTTGATAGTGCAGTGTTATTTTCATCAAGTTCAGAAACAATGAAGTTCTTTACGGCAGATCGAGGCTCAAAGGGAATGTTCTGTTTGTGTTCTTGCGTTGTGAGGTGTTGATCTAAATTAAAACTGATGTGATCCATCACAGACGCGCTTGTATTAAACTCAGGATTAACCTTAAAATGCATTAACCTATCATGTGGCATGCCTTCCATGCTGATGTTTAATTTGCTTTCATCCTTAGCGACGGGCTGGGCATTGGCTGAGCCTCGCGGCATTACAATGTAGTCACTCTCCATCATCCTTTCTTGAGTTTGGGTCAGCTCAGCGTCCCCCGCTCTCAGACTGTCATCAGTGCATAAATAAACTGTCCGCCGCAGTTCGCTGTTCTCCTTCTTTAGGCACTGCTCCGTTAACTCGTTCATCCCGATCGGAACGTGCATAGTCGGCGGCTGCTGTATCAAAACTTTGGAGATGATGTTTCCAGGGAGGGAGGTAAAATTCACGCCTTCCGGGTTGATCCCTTTGCCCTCGTCATCGTCGTTCAGAGAGATCCTGGACATCGTTCCCGTTATGGTAGCTGCCCGGCAGCTCCCAATATCTTTGTGCAGGACTGTGGGTCAAAGAATCACCAGTTAGAATTAAAACATCAAAAGGGGCTCTGCTCTCTCTAGGGTAGCTTGTCCTTATAAATTAACGTTCTGACAAACAGCAGCTCACTCTGCTTCCCCCAGGGATTTGATATTTCTGTAGTCACTCCAAAAAGACATTAAAATCATTGGGGTTTTATTTCAATCTTGTAATAAGAAAATTACGGCGTTGTCTAAATGGTGAACATTTGTTTAAAGTTTTAAATTTATTTATTCGTGTCACAAGTGGACTTACATTAAGACGGCAGAGAAGTTACTGTGAAAATCCCCTAGTTGCCGCACTCCGGCGCCTGTTCGGGTACACTGAGGGAGAATTTAGCATGGCCATTGCATTTAACCAGCACGTCTTTCATACTGCGGGGAGGAAATTCATGCAGGCACGAGGAAAACATGCAGACTCTGCACACGCTGTGACTCAAGCCGGGAACTGAACCTGGGTCCCTGGCACTCTGAGGCAGCAGAGCTAACCATTGTGCCATTATGCTGCTCTACACTAGTTAGGAGATAGGTATGGCTGGATGGGGCAAGGTCAAAGTCCATAAAACTGGCATTCTACCATTCTCACTGTCACATGATACATCGATAATGAGGCTTTTATGTTTTCAAATTTGATATTTGGGATGAATTAAAATGAATGGTATTTATTTAAGGCAAACCTCTTATTATATAAACACCTTAAGAGAACCAAGCTACAAACAAAAAAGGAAAATAGCTGACTGAAAGGATGTTGGGCTATCTAGGATGTTATCATAGAACATAGAACGTTACAGCGCAGAACAGGCCCTTCGGCCTTCGATATTGCGCCGACCAATTAAGAAAAAGCAATGACCCTCTAACCTAAACCATTCCCTTTTCATCCATAAACTTATCTACTAACCTCTTAAACGCCACCAAACTTGGCGCATCTGCAACTGCAGCAGGCAGGGCATTCCATACCCTTACCACCCTCTGGGTAAAGAACCTACCTCTGACATCCGTCCTATAACTACCACCCCTTAATTTAAAGCTATGTCCCCTTGTGCTAGCTTTCTCCATCCCAGGAAAAAGGCAATCACTGTCCACCCTATCTAAACCTCTAATCATCTTATATGTTTCAATAAGGTCTCCTCTTAGCCGCCTTCTTTCTAATGAAAAGAACCTCAAATCCCTCAGCCTCTCTTCATACGACCTGTCCTCCATACCAGGCAACATCCTGGTAAACCTCCTCTGCACTCTCTCCAATGCCTCCACATCTTTCCGGCCGCACCAGAGTTTTGTACAGTTGCAACATGACGTTGCGGCTCCGAAATTCAATCCCCCTACCAGTAAAAGCCAAGACTCCGTATGCCTTCTTAACAACCTTATCGACTTGACTGCCAACTTTCAGGGATCTATGCACATATACACCAAGATCCCTCTGTTCATCAACACTATTAAGAGTCCTACCATTAGCCCTATACTCTACACATTTGTTATTCCTGCCAAAGTGAATTACCTCACACTTTTCCGCATTAAACTCCATTTGCCACCTCTCGGCCCAGCTCTGCAACTTGTCCAAGTCTCTCTGCAAACTATAACACCCCTCTTCACTATCTACCATCCTCCGACTTTGGTGTCATCCGCAAATTTACTAATCCATCCTTCAATACCCTCATCCAGATCATTTATAAAAATTACAAACAGCAGGGGCCCCAAAACAGATCCCTGAGGTACACCACTTGTAACCGAACTCCATGATGAATAATTTCCATCAACCACCACCCTCTGTCTTCTATCAGCTAGCCAATTCCTAATCCAATTAGCTAAATCACCCTCAATCCCATACATCTGCATTTTCTGCAGAAGCCTTCCATGGGCCACCTTATCGAACACCTTACTAAAGTCCATATATACCACATCAACTGCCTTACCCCCATCCACCTGTTTGGTCACTTTTTCAAAAAACTCAATAAGGTTAGTAAGGCACGACCTACCCTTCACAAAACCATGCTGACTATCCCCAATCAATTCATTTCTCTCTAAATAACTATAAATCCTATCCCTAATAATTCTTTCCAATACTTTGCCCACAACAGAAGTAAGACTCACCGGTCTATAATTCCCAGGAAAGTCTATATTCCCTTTCTTGAACAATGGGACCACATTTGCTATCCTCCAGTCTTCCGGCCCCATATTTGCTATCCTCCAGTCTTCCGGCACTATACCTGTAACCAACGACAACCTGAAGATCAGAGCCAGAGGCTCTGCAATCGCCTCTCTCGCCTCCCAGAGAATCCTAGGGTAAATCCCGTCTGGCCCAGGGGACTTATCTATTTTCAAACCCTCAAGCGCATTACAGTATATTTCTCAATGAAACACTATTAAGGCTTGGTTGGCTCAAGTAATTAGTGAATAGTATGTGGATTCATACAATCATTACCGCACAGAAGGAGGCTATTCTGCCCATCATGCCTGTGCTGGATCTCTGAATGAGCCTTTCACTTGTGCTAGTCACCTGCCTTCTCCTCACATTCTTCCTTCTCTTCCTCCTTTTTTGGGATATAGCAGCAGAGCTTGTCTCAGTGAGAGTAACCAAAACATTGCCAGATTATTGTAAGTATATATTTGGCTCCCTAATATCTTTTAAGGAAGGAAATCTGTTGGCATTGCCTGGCCTGTATGTGACTGCTGATCCACATAAGGTTGACTCTAAACTCTCATCAGAAAAGGCCCAGCAAGCTCCTTACAGAATGGTTAGGGTACAGAAGGAGGCCATTCAGCCTGTCATGTCTGTGCTGGCTTTTTGCAGGAGCAACAACCTAATTCGATATCCCATATCCCTTGGCTGCTTTCTCCCCAAGAGCTCTATTTAATTTCTTCTTGAAACCCACAATGTTTTGGCCTCAACTACTTTCTGTGGTAGTGAATTCCACACGTTCACCTCTCTGAGTGAAGAAATTTCTCCTCACCTCAGTTCTGAAAAGTTTACCCTTTATTCTCAGGCTATGACTCCTAGTTCTAGACTCTCCCACCATCGAGAACATTCTTTCTGAATTTAGCTGACTAGAATTTTATAATTTCCTATGAGATCCCTTCTAACTCTTCTAAACTCAAGTGAATGTAATCCTAACTGACTTAGTCTCTCCTCACATGGGAGACCTGCCATCCCAGGAATCAGCCTGGTAAACCTTCACTGCACTCTGTCTATAGCAAGAACATCCTTCCTTAAGACCGCACACGATATTCTGGGTGTGGCCTCATCAATGCTCTATACAATTGCTGTATTCCGGTACTCAAATCCTTTCACTATGAACTTTTTTTTTTGCGATGTTGATCAAAGGATAAATATTGGCTGGGACATCAGGTCTTTCAAAATAGTTTTTTTTTCATCTGCCTATGCAGGCAAATGGGGTCTCGCTTTGATGTTCCATCCAAAATGTAGCACCTCTGACAGGCAACAGTCCCTCAGTGCTGCACTCAATGAGCCTGCACTGATGCACCTTTACAAGTTGGAGGTCCGATTTCTCAAAGTCAAATAGAATCTGCCTCTGCCGACGAGGAGCCTCCTGTTAAGCTGCATCACTCGCTGAGAGAGAGGAAATCCCATGTCAGAATGACTTCATAATAGATCATGTTAAGGAGATAGTTTATGGTGTTACATTATATAGAGTTTAATTTAAGTTGGTCTGAGTTACTAATGGACTTAAAGGAGGAAGGAAGTGAGCCCCTTTAAGGGACGTGGTTGCAGAGAGTCACATGGCCCATTTCGGCCAGTTGGCCTGAAGCAAGAGAATCCTGGGATTGAGTGCTGTCTCTCCCAGACTGTCTAGAGACTAAAGTCGAAGTAATTGGTAGCATCACTCTCTGTTATACAGATATTCTTCTTATAGTTCTTTAATTATTCTGTTATTGGTTCCCGCTCTTTCCAAGATATGTCAATCACACTTCAGAATTGTGCTTCATAGGTGGAGTCAGATTTTGAATGGTCAGAGAGAGAGTTAGGCACCACATTCCCAGCCTCTCACCTGCTCTTTGTTGCCATAACATCTATATAGCTGGTGCAGTTCAATTTCTGGTCAATGGTATCCCAGTGGTGGGGAATTCAGTGATGGTCATGCCATTATGAATCAAGAAGAGATGGTTAAATCATTGCCTGACCCTTGTGAGGTGTGCATGTTATTTGCCACTTTGCCCAAATGTGGATATTTTTCAGATCTTGGTGCATTTGGGCATGAACTACTTTTTAAATATGTGAGGAGTCCCACATGGTGCTGACATTGTGTAGTCATCAGCGAACATCCCACTTCTGAGCTTAGAGTAAAAAGAGAGAGAGTAGGGCCTCTTAAAGATTAACAAGAGTCATCTATATGCAAATGCACCTGAGATGGGTGAGATCCTGAATGAATATTTCTCATCAGTATTTACTGTTGAGAAAAACATGGATGTTAGGGAGTTTGGGGAAATAAATTATGATGTCTTGAGGGGTGTACATATTACAGAGATGGTGCTGGAAGTCTTAAAGCACATCAAGGTAGATAAATCCCCCAGCCCTGATGAAGTGTATCCCAGGACATTGTGGGAGGCTAGGGAGGAAATTCTGGGTCCCCTAGCAGAGATACTTGAATCACTGATAGTCACGGGTGAGGTGCCTCAAGACTGGAGAATGGCAAATTTGTGCCTTTGTTTAAAAAGAGTTGCAGGGAAAAGCTTGGGAACTACAGGCCAGTGAGCCTCACATCTGTGGTGGTTAAGTTGTTGAAAGGTATTTTGAGAGACAGGATCTACAGACATTTAGAGATGCAAGGAATGATTAGGGACAGTCATCATGGCTTTGTAAGTGGAAAATATGCTCTCACAAATTTGACTGAGTTTTTTAAAGAGGTGACCAAGAAGGTAGATGAGGGCAGTGCAGTTAACGTTGTCTAGATGGACTTTAGCAAGGCCTTTGACAAAGAACTGCATGATAGGTTGTTACATAAGGCTAAATCTCATGGAATCCAGGGTGAGGTAGCTAAATGGATACAAAATTGGCTTCTCGACAGAAGCCAGAGTATGGTTGTAGAGGGTTGTTTTTCAAACTGGTGGCCTGTGACCAGCGTTGTGCCTCAAGGATCAGTGCTGGGTCCACTGTTATTTATCATTTTATATTAATGATTTGGATGACATTATAGGAGGCATGATTAGTAAGTAAGTTTGCAGATGATACCAAGACTCGTGGCATAACGGAGAGTGAAGAAGGCTACCCTGGATTGCAACAGGATCTTGATCAATTGGGCCAATGGGCTGACGAATGGCAGATGGAGTTTAATTTAGCTAAATGCAAGGTGATACATTTTGAGAGATTGGACCAGGGTAGGATTTACTAAGTTAATGTAAGGATGCTGGGGATAGTTACAGAATGAAGAGATCTAGTAGTACAGGTTCATAGTTCCTTGAAAGTGGGGTCACAGGTCGACAGAATGGTGAAGAAGGCATTTGGCATGCTTGGTTTCATGGTCAGACCATTGAATATAGGAGTTGGGACACCTGTACAAGACATTGGTAAGGCCACATTTAGAATACTGTGTACTGTTCTGGTCACCCTATTATTGAAAAGATATTATTAACCTAGAAATAGTGCAGAAAAGATTTACTAGGATACTACCGGGACTTGATGGATTGAGTTATAAGGAGAGACTGAATGGACTTTACCCAGAGGGTGGTAAGGGTATGGAATGCCTTGCCTGCGTCAGTTGTAGATGTGCCAAAGTTTGGTGGCGTTTAAGAGGTTAGTAGATAAGTTTATGGATGAAAAGGGAATGGTTTAGGTTAGAGGGTCACTGCTTGTTCCTAATTGGTCGGCGCAACATCGAGGGCCGAACAGCCTGTTCTGCGCTGTTATGTTCTATGTTCTATGGACTGGGACTTTTTTCTCTGGAGTGTAAAAGGATGAGGGGTGACCTTATAGAGGTCTATAAAATAATGAGGGGCACAGATAAGGTAGATTGTCAATATCTTTTCCCAAAGGTGGGGGAGTCTAAAACTAGAGGGCATAGGTTTAAGGTGAGAGGGGAGGAATGCAAAAGGCTTGAGGGGCAATTTTTTCAGAGGGTGGTGAGTGTCTGGAACAAGCTGCCTGAGGTAGTAGTAGAGGTGGGTACAATATTGTCTTTTAAAAAGCATTTAGGCAGTTACATGGATAGGATAGGTAATAAGGGCTATGGATCACATGCAGGCAATTGGGAATGGCTCAGGATTTAAAAAAAAAGAGGTGGCATGGACAAGTTAGGCCAAAGGGTCTGTTTCCATGCTGAAAACTTCTATTATGATGTAAGAAAGGTCACTGATAAAGCAGCTAAAGATGTTTGGGCCTAGGACACTCAGTAGTGGAATGTTCATGCAGGTGATCAAATATAAAGTTTATCTATTAATGTCACAAGCAGGCTGACATTAACACTGCAATGAAGTTATTGTGAAAAATCCCCTAGCCACCACACTCCGGTGCTTTTTTGGATACAATGAGGGAAAATTTAGCATGGCCAATGCATCTAATTAGCATGTCTTTCAGTCTGTTGGGAGGAAACCGGACTATCTGGTTGAAATCTGCACAGATACGGGGATAACATACAGACTGCACACAGACAGTGACCCAAGCCTGGAATCGAACCTGCGTCTCTGACACTGTGAGGCTGCAGTGCTAATCACTGTGACACTGTGCTGCCTGTAATTCCAATGGAGAAAATAACTAAACAAAAAGAAATAAAGTTGAATTCTCTGCACATGTGTAGGTGGTGTAAAGTATTAGTGTGGTCCTGAGTGGATTGAACATATTGGTAAAGTTAGTACTTACAATCTGAGGTTTGATGGCTTGTGTAATTGAATGTTTTCAAAGAGTAAACAGTTAATTAGTAAATTTGAAGTTAATTATCTTATTATCATTGTGAGTTTACTCTAATTAATGCATTAAATTACAAGACCGCGCTAAGCATATGCTTCCTCTTAAAATAGAATGACGGCTCTGACAGATCAGCGATAAATGCGTGCATAGTAGGTATTAATCTTAACACTTTGTGATAAATACCATTTCCGCTAATGTTGTTTTTAACTTAAAAAACATGCAAACAATCCAAAAATATTCAGGAGCTAGGCAGTCCTTTTCAGGAGGTGGTCTACCTTTGCATTGCATCTCAAGCTGTGCACCAAGGGCAATGGTCAGCATTGGAAATAGGGGAAATATTTTCACTCGGTGATCTCGAAGGCTCCACCTGAGAAGCTGGTGCAAACCGATGCTACAAAGAATGTCCAAAAGGCAGTTGGACAGATACTCAAGGACGAGGAACAAGGGGCGGGAATGTGGGCTGAGACCACCATTCTTTCAAAGTGCTATCAAAGCACGATGGACAGAATGGCCTCCTGTCATGCTGTGACAATTCTATATATATTTAATCTGTCAAAGTATGAGCGCCACATTACTACTGAGCAGTTTGAAGGAACAAAAGCTTAACTGCATGAATCCTTTTCATTATAAATGCTGCAATTTGGCATTTATCTCCTTCTTTCACCTACCTACTCTGGATCCACATGGGGAAAGTCATAAGAATGGGACAAGCTGAGCGTGATTGAGATGCGATACTCTCGAGATTTGTGTTTGAAGCAACAGCTAAGTCTGCATTTGGTGACACTACTTTCCCCAGTCAGAATGGAGAAGTCCAGCTGATTTCCTTGCTCAGACTTCCCTGTTGCAAGTGACTGGGGTTGATTACATGCACATAATTTGCACGCAACCATATTCTACTCACTGCATTCTGCTGCAGAAATAATCCTACTATTAACGAAAACCTTGCTGCAGCTTTGGTCAAGAGTTCTGTTTCTAGAACTACGTTGTTATAGTAGTCATCTTTTTATTTGTCCCCAGAATGGCTGGACCTGCGTTTATTGCCCGTCCCTAATTGCCCTTGAACTGAGTGGATTGCTAGCGGATTGCATTTCAAAGGGCAATTAAGAATCAATCTCATTGCTGTGAGTTGGGAGTCACCGTGTTAATGCAAGCCTTCTTGTGACACTCATAAATAAACACGTAGGCCAGACTGGGTAAGGACGGCAGATTTCCTTCCCCAAAGGATAGAAGCGAGCCAAGTGAGTTTTACAAGAGTTGACAAAGGTTTCATAAGACTATAAGATACAGGAGCAGAATTAGACCATTTGATCCATTGCGTCTGCTCTGCCATTTAATCATGGCTGATATGATTCTCATCCCCATTCTTCTGCCTTCTACCCATACTCCTTGATCTCCTTATTGACCAAGAACTTATCTATCTCTGTCTTAAAGACACTCAATGACCCGGCCTCCACAGCCCCTCTGTGGCAATGAGTTCCACAGATTCACCACCGTCCAGCTGAAGAAATTCCTCCTCATCTCAGTTTCAAAGGAGTGTCCCTTCGCTCTGAGGATGTGCTCTCGAATTCTAGTCTCTCCCACTAGTGGAAATATGGTCATAGCCTATTAACAGCTGATTAAAATTACAGCCCATTAATTCCAGGCTACTTTAATTTAATTCAAATTTTATCCTTCTGGCACGGTGGGATTTGAATGCCACAGCATTATCCTGGATCCCTGGACTATGAGTCAAGTTAGAATACCATTACACCACTGCTAAACGATGCAGTATGGTATAATGTACTAGCACAGTCAAGATGACGAGCATACACATGACACAACATTATCATGCTTCAAAGCAAGGCAATGCTGCATATTCCCTTCTCCCAATGTCCTGGTTATTAGAACACAGAACAGTACAGTACAGGAACAAGTACATTGGCCCAAGATGCTGTGTTGAACATGATGCCAAGTTAAACAAATCCTTTCTGCCTGCCCTTGGTCCATATCCCTCTATTCCTTGCACATTCATGTGTTTATCTAAAAGCCCCTATCATATTTGTCTGCACCTTCACCCCTGGCAGCACATTGCAAACACCTACCACACTCTAAAAAACTAGCCCCTTGCACTCCTTTGAACTTTTCCCCTCTTCCCCCTAAGTACATGTCCCCTAGTATTAGACATTTCAGCTCTGAGAAAAAGATTCTGCCTGTCAACCCTACACATGCCTCTCATAATTTTATAGACTTCTGTTTTTTTTAAAGTTTATTTATTAGCGTCACAAGTAGGCTTACATTAACACTGCAGTGAAGTTTCTGTGAAAAATCTCCTGGTTGCCACATTCCAGCACCTGTTCAGGTACACTGAGTGAGAATTTAGCATGCCAACACATCTAACCAGCACATCTTTCACACCGAGAGGGGAAACTGGAGCACCTGGAGGGAACCCATACAGACACGGGGAGAATGTGCAAACTTCATACAGACAGTGACCCAAGTTGAGAATCGAACCTGGACCCCTGACTCCGTGAGGCAGCAGTGCGAACCACTCTCGAGCAGGTATTCCCTGCCGCCCCAGAGAAAATAACCGTAGTTTGTCCAGCCTCTCCTTATTGCTCATATACTCTAATCCAGGCAGCAACCTGGTAAACCTCTTCTGCATCCTCTCCAAAGTCTCCTTCTTGTAATGAGGCGACCAGAATTGAACGCAATCTGTGCCAGTTTGGAATCATGAGTTTTCAGAGCACTACTTCTTCATCAGGTGAATCTCACTCAGTTTCACTCACTCATGAAGGAGCAGCGCTCCAAAAGCTGGTGATTCCAAATAAACCTGTTGGACTTTGACCTGGTGTGAAACTTCTTATTGTGCCCCACCCCAGTCCAACACTGGCATCTCCACATCAAATTAGGAAGGGCAAGCATTTACATATATCCCAGAATGTCAGAATGAATCTGTCAAAGAAATCTTGAGTAAATATACAAAGATTGCTTGGTCACTTACTTATCAAGTTTGCACCATGGTTTTAGCATCATAGGTAATCAGAAAGCTGACTGAAGTATTTTATACAGCATTCATATCTCAGATAAAACAGCCTAATTCTGCCTAGTGCTGAATAAAGTGATGGACAATAATTTTCTGACCAAAATTACACTGCAATTCTGGAGGAGTACATAGCATCTAACTATGGGCAAAAGATAAAACCAGAATATTCCCCTGGAGAAACATTGGAAGGCTTCCAAGGCATAACAAAAGTGTCAGAAAACTTGTTTTCAGCTTCTGCCTCAAGCATGAAGATAGTTATTCCACCTCCACTTCTGACAGAGATGCTTTGCAATTCGCTGGCTTCTTCAACCCTGGACCAAAATAAACAAATGTAACTTCTGTTGCGGAATACAATCCCTACAGTGCCGAAAGAGGCTATTCAGCCCTCCAAGCCTGCATTGGCAACAACCCCACTCGGGCCCTATCTTCACAACTTGTTAATTTACCCTGACACTAAGGGACAATTTTAGCATGGCCAATCAACCATATCTGCTCACCTTCGTAGAGTGGGGGGAAACCGAGGCATTAGAAGAAATCCACGCAGACACAAGGGAGTATGTGCAGACTCCGGCATGGGGAAATGTCAATGGGAATTCCCAAACAAACATCCCGCTCATCTCCCGCCAGTGGTAAACACGCAGCTGGAAGGTTGAAGAATCTCATCTTTCATCCAGAAGACATCAACTCTGACAGTGCAGCAGTCCATTAAACTTTGAAGTGGAGGTGGAATAACTATCTTCATGCTTGGGGCAGAAGCTGAAAACAAGTTTTCTGACACTTTTGTTATGCTTTGGAAGCCTTCTAATGTTTCTCCAGGGGGATATTCTGGTTTTATCTTTTCTCCAGTGGCACCAGGCTGATGCCACTTAACGCGTCCAAGAGGAGTTCCACATTATTGAACAGGATGGGTCAGTTGTCACCTGGCCTTGATGTGCAAGAGTTTAGTTTCAGTCAAAAGCTAAAAATGCTTTTTAATGTAAGTGCGCTGTTGGTGCACACTTGACTCCAAGGGCTTATGTTTAAAGTTCTAAGTTTATTTACTAATGTCACAAGTTGGCTTACATTAACACTGCAATAATTGGGCAAGATTGACTGGCATCCCAACAGCGTGTTTTCCCGCTGGCGGGAGGTGGCGCCTTGTTTGCTGGTGGCAGGGTTGTCTGGTCCCATCACTGTCAACGGGAATATTGGACAATCACTCGGGCATAAAAGGTCAGCGAATTCCGGCCATTGTCTACATTCCCTTGAGTTTAAGTTTAGGTTTATTGATTAGTGTCAAAAGTAGGCTCATATTAACACGGCAATGAAGTTTCTGTGAAAGTCCCTTAGTCACTACACTCCGGCACCTGTTCGGGTAGACTGAGGGAGAATTTAGCACGGCCAATCCACCCAACCAGTACATCTTTCAGACTGTGGGAGGAAGCCGGAGCACCTGGAGAAAACCCACACAGACACAGGGAAAATGTGCAGATACTGCACAGAGAGTAACCCAAGCGGGTTCCCTAGCACTTGTGAGGCAGCAGTGTAACCATTGTGCCACCCATTGCCATTGACTCCTCAGGGTTGATTCAAGTTAAGTCCTTAAAAAGACCTGTTATTATTATTGGCAATGATTAGTGCGGTGATTGGGGTACTTTGTTTTTGATACAAGTGCAAAAGCTCAACTTGTACCTTAGGACACTGTTCGTTAATACTCACCTGGGATTTTTTTCCCCAGTTCACGTGCTCCCAACGTGGTTCTCTATCACAGTGAGCTAGCGTCTCACCACACAAGCACAACTTTTACTCTCTGGGAGCTCTGCATATATCTTTTGCAGCTTCATCACTTGGCGATGACTGGAGTTGGCATTTCAGACCCGAGGGAACACGATAAGGAAATGCAAGTGTCCAAATTGGCCAGGATAATTCGCAGGAAAGCTGAGTGCCTGTCAACCTGAGTACCACTGAAACAGGCTGTGAAAGATAGTGGATTTATCCTGTAACTGCAGCCACGAGAGGAGCAAGGTTGCAGATGGGAAAGAAACCAGTGATGAAGATTCTGGCATTAAAACAGGACACCGCATGCTGCACCTCCTACCCTGATGACACGCTTCACATGCTTTCCCCAGAAACTGTACAGCCAAGGGAATGTTCACAGATCCTGGAGAATGGGTGGATTGAGGAATAAATATTTTGTCCAACTTGTAATGGCCAGAGACATATACTGGGATTTTACGACCTCGCTCGGACAAGGCTCGTAAAATCCTGCCCGAGACCAACACATAGAATTCGGGGCATGCGAGGCAGTAAAATTCCAGGCACAAATTTTCTCATTCTGCCTGCCACGGGAATCGTAGTGGGCAGTAGGCAGGTGGGATCTTCCGGCTTTGAAGAGGTGAACACGGCCCGAAAGCCCTACCCACTGGTGCAATCTCACTGGTCGTTCATACCGCACCCCCGCTGCAGCGAGGTCAGAGCCCCCCTGCACAGCAGCAGGATGGGAAAATCCTGCCAGTGGGAATGGTGCTAACGTTGCAGCCATAAGCTTCAACTTTTCAGAGATGCGCGAAGGTACACAGTAATGCAGAGCATCAACAACTCAGGTTGAAATATCCAACCTCTTCCACAGCTGGCATTCTACAGTCCTGCTGCAGTGGAAGGAGTTTTGGCTGAGCGCCAAATTCTCTGTCCTTGCTGGCGGGGCAGACAAAACTGGAGCATCCTGGCCCTTAACTCCTAACCTTAGACATTTGTTTGTGGTGCTACCTTCTCACGTGTGGGTGGCAAAGGAGACAGAGCTTGTCATATGAGGAACGGTTGAGGACTCTGGGTCTGAACTCATTGGAATTTAGAAGGATGAAAGGGGGTTCTTATTGAAACTGACAGGATACTGCGAGGCCTGGACGCAGTGGATGTGGAGAGGATGTTTCCACTACTAGGAAAAACTAGAACCAGAGGGCACAACCTCAGGCTGAAGGGACGATCCTTTAAAACAGAGATACAGAAGAAGTTCTTCAGCCAGGAAGTGGTGAATCTCTTTGCCACAGAAGGTTGTGGACGCTAAGTCATTGAGTGTCTTTAAAGCAGAAGTTCTTGATCAATTAGGGGATCAGAGATTATGGAGAAAAGGCAGGAGAATGGGGATGAGAAAAATATCAGCCATGATTGAATGGCAGAACTGACTCGATGGGCTGAGTGGCCTAATTCTGCTCTTATGTCTTATGCCCGTATGGAGGGTAAATTTCAATTCTGGGTACAGATGACTGAATCACCCATTGATGACAAAAGATGTAATCCTGTGGAGAAAGGGAAGTGGGGAGAAACAAACAAATCAAGGAATTCAGTAGCCTCCGAATCAAATGGAAGAATTCTTTGTGATTCAAGAAGGGTGATGATGTGGAGGTCTGACTGTATAAGATAACATCTCATCGCTTCTAAACTGGAAGATGTAAATAGCTTGGGATTGCAAGTCTTTAGGAAGAAATTGCTGTTGAATGATGAAACAGAACTCAGCAAAATAAATGTTTCATAAATACTTGATGGAGGAAGCTTTTAGGGAATAAAACAGTCTTCCAATGAAATTAGGAGCGCAGTATTTGAGGAAAATAAAACTTAGTTCGGAATGGAAACGCAAGAAATCTCATGCAAATATAATATAAATTCAAAAAAGCAAAAGACAAAAACTTGGGAAATCTATTGAGTATTTTGCAATTCTGCACTTAAAACTATGCGTGGTGTAGACTGTTGCAAATGGAATCATAGTCCTTTCACATCTCTCTTGACAAGAGCGTTCAGTGCTGATTAACCCAAGTTTTACATCTCTGCTTAGGAATATGAAGTTAGCTGTAATTGGAAAAGTGGCTGAAACAGTTCATTTCATCCGATTGCTTTTAAATTGATCTTAAATGATTTTCGTCTCAGTTGTTACACTGCACTGACTGTACTTTCACAGATATTATCTAGTTCTAATGCAGAGAAAAATCATTATATTCACACACGTGTTGTGTGGCCTTTGAAGATGTGACTCTATGCCCATATATTTACACTCATTTTTCACTTGGACCTCTGGGACTGATGACCCAGCTTGAGTCATGTAACGTGTCCTGGTTGCGGGAACACTAGTTTGGAAAGCTTGGGGGTTGTGATTGTAATGGAGCTGAAGTTGACTAAGCGCAGTGTAGTCTTTCGCAGTACCTGGGGATTTCCATTCTTTAAAACGTTGCATGCTTTCACAGACATTAAGCATTAAATTCATTAAATCAAGTACTTATGATGGCGAGGCTTACGTATGTTTAAAACGTTACTGTTGCCTTCCATTCATCAATTAACATTTCTTGGTCTGGGATGTACCTCACTGTGGGGCATTGATTTAAAGTAAATGGCAGGGGATTTAGAGGAGATTTAAAAAGAAAGCATTTTCACTCAGAGGGAGGTGGATACCTGGAATGTACTGCTGGGCAGGACAGTGGTGAGCATGGCTACCTCACAGTGCCAGAGACTCGGGTTCCATTCCTGACATGGGTTACAGTTTGTGCAGAGTTTGCACATCCCCCTCATATCTGCGTGGGTTTCCTCCAGGTGTTCCAGTTTCCTTTCACAGTCTGAAAGACGTGCTAGTTAGGTGCACATCTAAATTCTCCCTCGGTGTACCCGAACAGGTGCCGGAGTGTGGTGACTAGGGTATTTTCACAGTAACTTCATTGCAGTGTTAATGTAAAACTTTAAACTTGAAAGGGCAGTAGAGGCAGGGACTCTCACAACATTGAAGAAGCATTTAGATGAACACTTGGAACACCACAGCATACAACGCTACGGGCGAAGTGTTGGAAAAAAGGGATTAAAATAGATGGGCACTTGATGGCCAGTACAGACATGATCGGCCAAAGGTCACACGTAAAACTCCGTGACTCTGTTCTTTTTCTATTCTATTGGTAGTGACAGCAGGCTGAATCAATACAATTTTTTTTTCTACCCTGCAAACACTGAGCTCAAGCCTGGTGTCAATGACTAACCTAACTGAAGTCAAGTGGGACCTCTCTCTGTTTTTGTATGACTCACTGCACAAAATACATGACAGATTTACAGATAGAATCATCACGGTGAATATGCAACATTAATGTGGTCCCATCTGTGTGATGGGCTGTCAACTCTTAATTGAAAGTTTCTCAGTTCAAATCATCTAATAATTCAATTATTTTTGGACTCAGTTCCCAATTTCCTGAGTTATTTGTTTGTCTTAATTCAAAATATTGGAATTACTAGCCCCAAAAGAATGATCAGGAGTAGATTGAGTCTGTGTCTGTTTGGTCCTTTTAATGGATCAGGCAATTCAGGACCAGCCTCAATTATACTACACAGAGGGATAAAGTTTATTGGGTCAATCATTTAGCTCACAGAAACAGGACAAGGTTATTGACATTGACATTCTTCTGACATGCAGTTAGATCATGGTTGATTTGTAGGGTAAATCCACCCACTTGCTTTTGACCAATTTTCCTCGGTGCCCTTATCCAAGAAAAATCTGTCGCCCTTAGTTCTGAAACTTTCAATTAATTCCCAGCATCCGCTGGCGTTTGTGGGAGCAGGTTCCCAGGTAACACCGCCCCTTTGAAATGAAAATTTCTGATCTCACTCCTCAGTGTTCACTCACTGAATTGAAGACTGTGCTCTCTTGTTCTGTATTCTCCTGCCAGTAGAATTTGTTTCTCTGCAGCTACCCCAAACAAACCACTTGCTCGCTTTTAGCACTTAAATTAGATTTGGCCCTCAACCAGCTAAACTGATGGCACAGTGGTTAGCACTGCTGCCTCACAATGCCAGGGACTCTGGTTCAATTCTCAACAGGGTTAGGTGCATTGGCCATGCTAAATTCTTCTTCAGTGCACGTGAACAGGTGCTGGAGTGTGGCAACTGGGGGCTTTTCAGCTAACTTAATTGCAGTGTTAATATAAGCTTTCTTGTGATACTAATCAACAAATGGAAACATAAATTCAAGGAAATTTCACCGAAAAGGTTGGAATTCACTGGCCTTTTATGCCAGAGGGATTGTCCAGTATTCCCACTGACAGCGAAGGGAGAATTCCACGACCAGTAAACCACTTTACTCAGAGGGTAGTAAGGGCGTGGAATGCCCTGCTTGCAGCAGTTGTGGACTCACCAACTTTAAAGGCGTTCAAATGGTCAGTGGATAGGCATATGGATAACATTGGAATAGTTTAGGTTAGAGGGTCATTAGATTGGTTCCACTGGTTGGCGCAACATTGAGGGCTGAAGGGCCTGTACTGCGCTGTAATGTTCTATGTGCCATTTCCTGCCAGTGGGAAACACGCAGCTGGGATGCCGGTAAACTTTGCCCAACCCAAAATTTGTGCAATCCTGCCTCACAATTTACTCGTTTAGGCTCTGATATAATTCGGGGATACTTGCCCACTACCACCTCCTTCCCACAATTTCATACTCTTTTGGATAGAACAGCTAATTATTTGTACTTTGTCCACTAGCAATGTAATCACCTCTACTTTGAGAAGCCCGATATCAGATTGAGCAATGACTTTGTTGGGTAACTTATGAGGTTATGAAATATAACTCTGCAAAGGCTTCTCTTCCTACACCTTTACTGTTACCCTTGGTGTCCTGTAAGGGTCTATCTTTGTCCCATTCTTATTTCTCATCTATACGTTGCCTCAATGTCGGATTCTAAGCAGACGCTCAGCTTTACCCTCTTCGTCTGCCCTCATATATCCTCCAGTGCCTGTTATTTATCACACTGCTTGTTTGCCATCTAATACTAGCTGGACAGAAATATCGGCTAAAGTATTGTTTCTGGTTCCCTTGACAAATTCTGTGATATCACCACGGACTCCATGAGCCTGATTTTCAGAGGCCCACAGAATATGCTCCTAGTGCGGGGGAAGAATAGGAACTAGCTGAGCCTGAGGTTGCCTCAGGACCCCAACACCTCCAGAACAGTTTTGAACGTCCAAAATACTAACTGATGGAGAGGGAGTGGGGAAAATCACTCTTTATCAATTAATGACCCATTGGTCTTAAGAAGATGGAGTTTGTCCATTCAGGATTGTCATTTTCAGTGTTATTTTCCCAGTTGGATTCACTGCGGAATCTGTGAGATTTATTTTAAAATTTGACTTGATAGATATCTATCCCCAGGATAAGCGCTAAACTTTAACTTGTCATCCATGTGGCTGTTTTCCACTGCCTTCCACCACCACTGGCTGCCCGTGAGCAACCTGCTCCAATTGCTAAGGGAGCAGCAATGGCCAGAAAGGTTGGCACCAGCCTTTGCTGCTGGCATTGGGACAGGCAGCTCCTGCCTCCTGGCTGTGCTCGCTGCCACATAGTTGGCCTTGCGATCAAAAATGCAATTTGCATTTAGAAATAATGGGCGGAATTTTCCTGTCCCTGCCCCCCACACCCACCCCAACCCCTCCCCCCTAAACACCCACCCCCACCCCTCCACCATGAGGATCATAACGGGTGGAGCAGAAACTTTGCCGGACTAGTTAAAGGTCTGTAAATTGTGAACGAGAATTTCCAACATTGGGCCTGCACGATCAGGAAATTCTCCTGCACCAGGCTAGACGTAGAGAGATTGGGACCCCGAATTCATCCGGGCACTGAGTCGCTGACTCTGCTTCCAAAATCTAACTCCCAGCCCACTCACTGACAACTGCCCGTGGCTTAACCAGACTGTTTACTGTCTTGGTGTAGTAACTGACCGTGAGATGATCTTCCAGCAGTATGCCACCTCCACGAACGAGACCACCTCCGTTAACAAGACCACCTCCGTTAACAAGACCACCTATATCTACCTCTGTAACACTGTCTGCCTCTCACCATGCCCAATATATTTCAGGGACCTAGAACCTTAACTCTGGTACATACCTCTCTTAATTCCATTACTAAGATCCACAGCTCCCTCATTGTTCAGAAAATATGTGGAGTCATCTTAATTTCCTGACACTGAACTCCATCTGCCATTGTATTTAGCCCTTTGTAACTTCTTGCTCCTATATAATTTGCTTTGCATCCTGATTCAAAGTGGCACCTGCAAATTTAGAAATGAGACTTGCTATTTCTTCATCTAAGTGATTAATGAGAATCCTGTGTATGGATTCTTGGGGTACACCACTTGTCAGACCCCAGCTCTTCCATTCCATTCTCTAACTCATGTCTCTCACCCATTTACTGACCCTTGCTACAAGTTGATCTCCTAAAGCCATACATTCTTATTTTCCTTCAATGGAACTGCATCAGATATCTCTGAGACGTTCATGTACACAACATCTGTAGCCACGCCACAGAGTTTTACAACACAGAAATAAACCCTTTGGCCCATCAAATCTGTGCTGACCATCAAACACCTATCCAGTCTAATCCCTTTCCCAGCAAGTCAGTGCTCTTCCTAGAGTGTTCCACTGGATTAATCAGACATGGCAATCTTTCACAAGTTTGTGCTCACTCACTTTCAATAACTTAGAGCAGAACTTTAACATGGGGAATTATTTGGGAGTGGGAGAGGTCAGTAGTAGGTCAAGAACCCTGGACAATTAGAACATAGAACAATACAGCACAAACAGGCCCTTCGACCCACGAGTTGCGCAGACCACATCTACCAATCCACAGACCTATCTATAACCCCCTATCCTATTCTTTTCCATATACTCATCCAGAAGTCTTTTAAAAGACCCCAGTGAGTTTGCCTCAATAACCTCTGACGGCAGTCGGTTCCATTCACTCCCCACCCTCTGAGTGAAAAACCTACCTCTGACATCTCCAGATGCTAAATTAGCTAAAGCTTCTTAGCCCAGCCATCTAATGAACACACCAGATTTCTTGAATAGGGTGCACGTGTGTGGTACATGCATCTTAAAGGCTTTTTATTTGAAGTGTCTCCAAAAGGCGCCCGGGATCTATTATGAAACAGAAGTTCAGACATGGGTGCACACGTAGGCCATTCAGCCCACTGCGCCTGCTCTGCCATTCCATAAGATGGGGACTGATCTGACTGTGGCCTGAACACCACTTGCCTCTTGGTCCCCCAATAACCCTGATGCCCTTATCCAACAAAAGTCTGCCTAACCCAACCTTGGACACATGTAATAACCTACCCTACACTGTTCTCTGTGGAAGATAGTTTCAAGGACCCTCAGAAGAGAAAATACATCTCATCTCAATCAAAATAGGAAACAGCTCATTTTTAATTTAAACCCTCTAATTTTATATTACCTCATGACAGGAGCCATTCTCTCAGTATTCCCTCCCTTGTCCTCATAAAATATCCCATTCAGGCTTCATCCCTGGAATCTGTCTAGTGAGCCTTCTCTGAAGTTCTTCCAGTGCCTTTCTTAAGGAAAGAGGCAAAATTCCACAGAGTATTCCAGGTGAGAAAAGCACGTCAGGGCAGAGAGAGCAAGTATAATGACAGAGTATTAGTGTATAGATCTAGAGTGAGATGTGAGTCTCTGTTTGGGCAGCATTTACTGACCAATTCTGAGTGTGCTAATGGCTATGCTAACAACCAATTTAAGATAATAAATGGAGCTTCTAATGTGGCTCATTTCTGCTCGGTAGAAGTGACATGCATTCTCTGTAAGCAAAAATAATAAGTTCAACCTCTCTGAATTACCCAGGAGCCTATAATTTACCAGTGTTTGCTCCATGACAACATCTTAGCCAGAGTCACGTCCGATCCAATCAATACCCTTTGTTCCTTAGCATAAATTATTTTGATCATTTGAAATTTGGTATTTGTTGCGTTTGTCCTGGTGAGTGCAAGATGAAAAACTTTGACATCATGTCTCGTTTTTCGGCAAAATATTTAAGTCCCTTTCCAGCACCACGTCTCAGGCATTTTCAATGATGTCCACCTCCAAGGAAGACCGATCAACAGCATGAAGAATCAGATATAGCAGGGAACCTAGCACAGAAGAATGGCCTGTATACCCTGTCCTTCGCTTTACACAGTTGGAGGAAAGCCATACAGCCACCCACTGAGGCAACAAAGTACGCACTGGTTAACCTTCCTTTGGCAGTAACTTTAGGGGTCCTCACACATTCCAGTCCTGACATTAGAGCATGGCCATTGTTTTAAGTTTTTAAGTTCAAAGTTTATTTATTAGTCACAAGTAGGCTTAACACTGTAATGAAGTTATTATGAAAATCCCATAGTTGCCACACTCCAGTACCTGTTTAGGTACACCAAGAGAGAATTTGGCATGGCCGTTGCACCTAACCAGCACATCTTTGGACTGTGGGAGGAAATCAGAGCACCCGGAGAAAACCCATGCAGACATGGGGAGAATGTGAAAACTCCATTCAGACAATCACTCAAAGGGGGAATCAAACCCGGGTTCCTGGGAGGCAGCAATTGTAACTCGCTTACTTTCTGAAGGTGCAAAGTTTTGTGCAAGAAGCGATTGTCATAGAATAAAGATATCCTGTGTGTCTAACACAACATGCATAAAAACCTCTGATTATATTCTAGCTGAATATTATTGGAGAATCATTTCCAGCTGCTAGTTACTAATCTGAGGATGCTTTAATTGTCATTTGAGTACAGTCGTCAACTCACTGAAACTATAGAAATCCAGTCACTACAGTTTATTCTTGGTCTTGACTAGTTTTAGTGTCAGAGTGGGCACAAGTGGTGGGGTTGACTACTCTTCTGGGAAATACACTTGTGAACAACAGACTGGAGACCCCAGCAGATGACACCGGAAGACCCCTGGGAGAAGCCAGAAGCGAAGGAATTTAGGGCTGTGGTGACCTCGATGGACACTGGCAGTATTCACCTGGAATGAGGTGTTTTTCTCCAAGGGGCTGCAGGGGCTGGGTTTTCAAGGAAGGTTCATGAACAGGGCACCCGGATGAATTCCAGGCTGTGACCTTACACTTGTGTCATTTTCTCAAGATGATTGTTTCAATGCGAATGGCATTATTGACCAGGAGGTGAGTCCAACTGGAGGAGCTGAGTGTGACTGTGCAGTGGGAGCTGTCTGTCTCACGCTAGCGCGAAAGCCAAATGGAAGCCACATTGGGGACTATCATTCCCTTACAGAATTTGCCAGGCAGCTCCTGCAACGGGCATGGAGGTGGATCAAAGTGGGACAATGGCTGTGCACAATAAAAAAAATAAGATAAGGACAGCAGCACTCACACCAGCACGACTTGGTCTCGCAGATATGTTTCCAAGACAACTGCAGAGATACTTATTTGTACCATGGTGAAGCAGACAGCTGTGTCCTGACATGCATTAGGCAGTTCAGGCTCAACAGCTGAAAATAGCAGTCAGAAATAGACAGGCGCCTTAACAAGTTGCTCGAGGACTTTGAAAGGCTGTTAATTGGCAGCAAGTTGGTTGTCCATTCGCTGCCCCCAGCTAACCTTCCACTCCCTCTCTCCAGCCAGCTCTTACCCCGGGCCAGCCCTTTGAGAATTCAAAACCGTCACCGATGCGTCTGGTCACTGAGAACCTCATAAACAGTTGATTTATGAAGGCTGCCTGCAGCACAGATCCTGACCACCCTTGTTTCCTTCAGAAGTCCTGGTCCAGATGTCAGCAATGATGTGCCAGGAGAGTCAGAGCCTTGTGGCACTGACTGCCCAGTCACGTACAGGTAGCATCTCACCAATTGCTGCATTTCACAAAGCCCATTTACTGAAATTTCAGCTGTAGTGTATATCACTACAGTGTTCAGATTTTCGCCAATTTGTCCAAATTCATCGCTGGCAAATTCAGCACCATCTACCCCCCCCGCACCAACCTTGCAAGCCTCCAGCGTACCTTTGAATTCTATCTTCTCCTCTCGCTCTATACTTCTAAAACTTCATTCTAACTCTTTTAAACTTTCTAACTATCCTTTCATTAAGTGATCTTTCTCTACACCCAAGCTGTGACTGTGACACTCCATTCTGCACCCTCTCTTTTCCTTCTCTGTGAACAGTATACTTTGCCTGTATAGCACAAGAAACAATACTTTTCACTACAATACATGTAACAATAATAAATCAAATCAACTCATTTTGGAATTGAACCTGTTCAGCCAGTCTAGTCCCTATCGATTTTCCCATGACTTTATGGACAATCACTTTTGTCTTCACCATATATTAGAATAGATTTCTGAATCTTGTTGCCAGATCTATGAAACATAAAATGAAAATGTTTC
The DNA here is from genome assembly GCA_024679065.1 of Sphyrna mokarran. Taxonomy (NCBI): domain Eukaryota; kingdom Metazoa; phylum Chordata; class Chondrichthyes; order Carcharhiniformes; family Carcharhinidae; genus Sphyrna; species Sphyrna mokarran. The sequence goes on along the minus strand of JAGIQG010000005.1, from coordinate 116,643,039 downwards.
TCTCCTTGTCTCTCATCTCTATATCCACAGTTACAACGTCATTAAAGTCTTATGCTAATCTGACAGTTCTGACGCTGTCCTCTAATTCTATGATGTAAAGATGCTGGCATTGGATTGGAGTGGTAAGAACTCAGTAAGAATTTAGCAACACCAATTATTAATCCAACCGATTTATTTGATAGTAAAATAGCGAGCTTTCAACACTCCCGTGTCTTCATCAGGCAAGTGCAGTGTTCTGGTCTGCATTGCAATTCCCAGTTTGGGTCACTGTCAGTGCAGAATCTGCTTGTCCTCTCAGCATCTGTATGAGTTTCCCACAGTTGGAAGGATGTGCTAGTTAGATGCATTGGTCATGCTAAATTCTCCTGCAATATACCTGAACAGGCACCCAAGTGTGGTGACTAAGGGATTTTCACGATTTTATTTCAGTGTTTAGGTAAGCCTACCTGTAACACTAATAAATAAACGTTGAAACTGTGTGGGTAAATTGCAAATCTATTGACTTCCCAAGGACAACTGCTTTATCAGGTTCCAGGTCTAATCTCATGTGCGCCTTTTTCACGGATGGTTTACTTAGCAACAAGACACTGTATCAGTATTAATAAAGTGGCCTAACCCAGCTTCTCTGTATGGAATTACCACGCTTTCCAGAGACCTTAAAGTATTGTCATTACCAAATCTGAAGCAAGTAGAACTTGCATAATCATTGACCTCATATTGATCCTCAATTCAACCAAACCATTCCACATACTGTAAATGTACAACCACTTTCCAGCACAGCACAATTAAATAAATCTGTGACTAATACACTTATTACTAGACTGAAGCTTCTTGTGACCAGAACATTTTCTTTAGAGTGATCAACATTGTCATTTTCTACTTCTAAATCTTCTGCGTCATGTTTCATCTCAAACAAACTCCATTATTCCAATTTGGGCGATTTACCACATAATCCTATTTTGAATGACATCTGAAACACCTGTTAGTAATTTTGTCTGGTGTTTGTTCTTTTTTATTATTACTTCATTCTTTTCATCTCCTGATCGGCCATAAAAGGTTTCCATCCTTTTCTTCACTGTCTGTCACTTTTCTGCTGTGCTGATTGCTTTCATCCCTGATCTAAATGCTCCCTCGATGCCGTGAGCAATGACTCCTCCATCTTCTGTGATCTCGCTGAGTGACCCATCTGTGCCACAAAGGCTGCTGGAAATAACTGCTTTCCGAGGAATGTTCCTAAAGTCTCAGACACCTGATCCAAACGTGTCTCTTTTTGGGTGTCTGACTCCAGTTAAGGCTTGAAACACGCACCAATTTGAATCAGGAACTTCCACAATCAAAGGTTCATCAGACTTGTTCCGGATAATGATGGGACTGTCTTACAAAGAGAGACTGGGGAAGCGATTCTCCCAGTCCGCTGTGCCTTCCAGGCCTGGATTTATGATGCCGGAAATGTGTGGTGCCGGAAACCAGCTGGGAGGCAGGGCGAATATGGAAATTCTATTTTAAATTCAATTTAACTGTACTTAGTGGGCCTGGGAATGAATTCACTGTGCCTGCCAGCATCTCCCACCAATTACAATTTTAAATGGGCGGCACGGTAGCACAGTGGTTAGCACTGCTGCTTCGCAGCTCCAGGGTCCTGGGTTCGATCCCCGGCTTGGGTCACTGACTATGTGGAGTTTGCACATTCTCCTCATGTCTGCGTAAATTTCCTCCAGGTACTCTGGTTTCCTCCCACAGTCCAAAGATGTGCAAGTTAGGTTGATTGGCCATGCTAAGAAAATGCCTCTTAGTGTCTAGGGATTAGTAGGTATAATATGTAGGGATATGGGGGTAGGGCCTGTGTGGGATTGCATTCAGTGCAGACTCAATGGGCTGAAGGGGCCTCTTTCTGCACTGTAGGGCTTCTATGGTTCTAAACCGGAGGCATTCAGACTAGCTCCCCACTTTTGGGGAACTAATGGGATGACCCTGCCAGAGTGAAGAATGGGCAATTGGAGTCCCAGGGACTTGTGCGGGGGTCGGGGGGGGGGGGGGGGGGGGGGGGGGGGGGGGGTGGGGGGGGGGGGGGGGGGGGGGGGGGGGGGTCGGGGGGGGGGGCGTTGGTGACCTTTGGGCATGGGCCTTCGGGCAGTGCCAGCCTGTGCCCCCTGACACTGCCCAAGGGTCAAAGTACCCATGCCTAGGAGGCACCTTGGCGCAGGCCATTGTGCGCGAGGCAGTGCAAAGAGTTCGGGGCCAGCTGGGGGCAATGCATGGGGGTGGGGTTTCCGTTGCCACTCTGATTAATTGGAGCTGGAGGGAGGCCAGTGATCAGGGGCCAGTGAGTAGGGATGGGGTGGAATGGTCATCTGGGGAAGGGGGTGTGGTTCTGCTGGGGGGGGATCATCAATGTTGGTGGGGTGTCCAGTGTGGGATGGGGGGGTTGGGGCTGGCCCAGGAATGGTCATGGGGGCAGCAATCGTGCTGTGGTGGCAACCGCGGGTGTCCTGGACTATCCAGCAATGGAGCAAACTGTAGTTCGAAGCCACTGCACATACACAGAGTTCTCGGACTGAGAAAGTCTGGGGTTAAGGGGCCCTCCCCCCGCCCTCACCCCCAGAGCTTTTAGTGATATTCCGGATTGTGAGCTCTGCATTGCACTGAGTGTGGGAGATTCTTGTTTGAAGTCACGCCGAAACAAAAAGTGTGATTTGTATCAGTTTTCCCGCTTCGACACTTAGAACTGTTTTGGGAAAATCGCGGCACACTGGGCCTGTATTCTCTAGGGTTTCAAAGAGCGAGAGGTGATCTCAGTGAAACTTAAAGAAATACACAGGGTAGATGTAGGCAAGATGTTTCCCTGGGTTGGGGAGTCCAGAAGCAGGGGGCACAATTTCAAAATGAGGAGGGAGCCACTTAGGGCTGAGAAAAGGAGAAATTTCTTTATGCAGAGGGTTGCGAATTTTTGGAATTCTCTGGCCTATAGGACTCTGTGGAAGCTCAGGCATTGAGATTGTTTAGAACAGAGATTGATAGGTTTCTGATGAACAATAACTTAAAGAGTTATGGAATGAGCATGGGTAAAAGGCATTGGTGTGTCCAATCAGCCATGATTGTATTAAACAGAGTGAATGGCCTACTCCCATTCTTATACAATCTGTTAAATTTTATGGTATATTCCTTTATAGAATACATTCCATCTTTCAAAACCTGACCATACCTCATCGGCATTTAACTGATCGTTTTTGGATGAATTTCATCCATCAAATTTAACAGTTTATCTGAACATTTATCAGTACCCAAGTGACAAACATCCAGTTCATAAAACAGTTTGCTGTCATTTCTGCTTTTGTCGGGAAGTGACAATGTCGAGACCATTCCGTGTCTTCTCTTCAGTAAAGCCATGACCCATGTCCACATATTCACTCTAATTTTCCACAGGGAACAAGACTCAGATTCAGAGAAACATGGTGGATACTCATACCCTGCCACTATTAACTCAGCCATACTTCCCAAAAGTAACTCCTATTCCAACCTTTGGTCTACGAACAAAGTACTTTTCACTTCCAATCTTCACCTGTAAGCAACAATGTTTTGCTACCATCTTAAATGGAACCAAGTTAAATAAGACATAGATCTTTTCCTTACGGGTTGGGTTTATTCATGAAAAGCAGCATCACACATCTCTGCATCCTAACTTCCGACTCAGTGTCCCAGCCGTCTGCCTTTATAAATCATGTCAATCCTTAAACAAAAGCACCACTTGATGTGCATCTTTTAACAACATAGTCAACCAATTACTTACACAGCAATGACCTGCTTACTGATGCTCGGTTTGGCTGAACTTCAGAGGTGAGGTTAGAGTGACATCAAGACAGCATTTGATCAAATGTGACACCAAGGAGCCCTGGCAAAACTGAAGAGTTGGAGAAATTTCGTCCGCTGGATGGAGTCACTTCTTTTTCTCTTTCTTTCTTTGGCCTCTGAATTAACAAATTTAACACTGTTGGGCTTAATTAGTTCCTTGAATGAGTCTGGTTGCATTGCAGCTTATCTTTTCACTCCTCTTCACCATTTCAGGTGTTCTTCTTGCTTTTCTCTCGCACTGTCTGTTGTGTGTTGACATTCTTCCTCACTGGGATAAGGGCACTTTAAGGGACTTAACAAGTGATGCCCCAATGACCTAGCAGGCAGTCTATTTTAGCAGCCTGTATTGTTAACATCCTTTCAATAAAAGTCACAGTTTATAGAATCTTTGAGGCCCGCAGCCTTTCTTTACAACCACCACACTGTCCCCTTCTTCACCTCAACAATGATGTAGAGATGCTGGCATTGGACTGGGGTGGGCACAGTAAGGAATCTCACAGCACCAGGTTAAAGTGCAACAGGTTTATTTTAGAAGCACAAGCTTTCAGGGAACTGCTCCTTCATCAGGTGAGTCTTCTTCACTCACCGGATGAAGGAGCAGTGCTCTGAAAGCTAATGAATCCAAATAAACCTGTTGGATTTTAATCTGATGCTGTAAGATTTCTTACTGTGCTCACCTCATCAAATTTCATTTCTTATTCCTTCAACGCTGCCCACAATCTTCTCACAAATCCAAAATGCAGCTGTTGATTTTCTTCAGACGGTGCTTCATCAATGCGTACAATCTTTATACTTCTTGAGTACAACTGGATGGCTAACTCTTGATAATCCCGAATGTGACAATGATAAGTTCTGAAGAAGAGTCATCCAGACTTGAAAGGTTAACTTGGTTTTGCTCTTCACAGGTGCTGCCAGATCCGCTGAGTTTTTCCAGCATTTCCTGTTTCTTATTTCAGCAATGAAAATCTTGTTTCTTTTAATTCTTCACGCCATTTTCACCACATCAGAACAACTGCTGATGGTTGAACTCAAAATCTTGCTTCTAATCCACTTTGAATCTATCCCTACTGACCTTCAAACTTCCTCACCTTTGTTGCTCAACTTACCATCAAGAAAATTTATCTTCCTGTATTCACTCAAATTTGAATTCTGCTGATATCTGTGAGCTTCTTCTAAAAGCTTTCAGGAAGAAATAAGTGATGTCTTTTTCATCTCTCCCTCAGTGTCCTAACTTACGTTGCAAAATCCCTCTGAGATTTTCTCTTTTGAGGTGTAATTTTCTTCTCTCTATTCTTTCATGGGATGAGGGCAATGTTGGCAAGTTAGGCATCTGTTGCCATCGCTAAATGCCCAAGAACTGAGTGCCATTGCAGAAGGCAGTTAAGTATCAGCGCTGTGGATCTAGAATGAGATTAGGCCAGTTAAGGATGGCGGATTTCCTTCCCTAAAAGACATTTATGAACCAGACAGTTTTTACAACAGTTGACCAGTTCCATGGTCACCATTGCTGAGACCAGGTTTCAATTCCAGATTTTATTAACTTAATTCAAGTTCCACCAGCTGCCGTGGTGGGATTTGAACCCACGTTCTAAAAACATTAGCCCTGTCCTCTGGACATCCAGTGACACTTTAATTGTACACATTCCCTATCCTAAGTATGCCAAGAACACGAAGCCTAATACATTGCACAAAACCGGCCTCCCACCCATTGACTCTGTCTACACTTCCCACTGCCTCGGAAAGCAGCCAGCATATTCAAGGACCTCACGCACCCTGGACGTAATCTCTTCCACTTTCTTCCATCGGGAAAAGGTACAAAACTCTGAGGGCGAGTACCAACCGGCACCAGAACAGCTTCTTCCTTTTTGCCATCAAACTTTTGAATGGACCTATTTTAAATTAAGTTGATCTTTCTTGACACCCTAGTTATAACTGTAACATTACACCCTCTCCTTTCCTTCTCCATATACAGTATGCTTTGTATAGCATGCAAGAAACACTACTTTTCAGTGTATTTTAATACGTTTTCACAATAATTTAATTGCAGTGTTAAAGTAAGCCTACTTATAACTAATAAATAAACTTTTGTGTGACAATAATAAATAAAATCAAAATTTGACCATCCTGCAAACTGACTGCTCAAATGACAAATCACTGCTCAGTTTCTTTCAGACTCTGGAAAATGTGGATATCTTTACTTTCCACTGATAGGTCCCAAAATTCTTCAGCAACCACCTCCCCCTCTCCCATCAACCTTTCCTATCTCCTACAATCTTGGAGCTTTGAAAACTCAAACCTACATTATGCAATTGATATTTTTTGATTTACCTTTCAGCCTTTACAACAGGCTGTGAATTTAGCCTTGCTATTCTCTTTGTTATACCTTTCACCTTGGGGTCACCTTGATTACTTTTTGACTTGTATGCAGAGGCTGAACACTGAACAAGATACATGTAGATACTTCACTGTCATGAATGGTGATACTACCCAACTGTAAGAAAGAAAAACCCTTGCAAGGTGAAAGAAAAGATTAACTGATAGTCTCCATAACCACTTGTGCATCAGAGACTATCACATTTTATGCATCAGAATGTGTTTTGTTATCACGGTCAAACCCTTTAAAGCTCCTCCTTGTTGATCCTTGGACACCATTGTGTTCCCAGACTATTTTCAAGATTATGTAGCTCCAACGCAACAGACGATTATAGCGAACGGCACGGCATTTCAACACAAATAATAGAGCACATTTCCTTTTTAGGAATAACATCAGAAGCAAAAACACCTCGCTACACTTACATTGTGCTGTTAAGGCATTTGACACATCGAGGTGAATCGAAAGTCATTCTCTGTATGCAGTTCATGATTCGTCCCCAGAAGAAACTGTCATTCTGATTAACAAAATTATTCTTTCCTTTTTGCTATTAGCGTCATGACAATAATGCTGCACGAGATTACAATCTACTATAATCATTCCTAACAGGTAGGCCCACATAATGACCAGCTGATGCTGTATCAATTTAGTTCAAATAATTTAACAGGAATGCCACAAGGTGTTGGGAATGACATGCGCCTCCAAGGGAATTAAGCAGTTACCTTTAACATCCTTTTTCTTGTCATGTCAAAGTTACGCACCATTCTCTGAATGGTGCCCCATTTTTTGGCTCATGATGTTGACGGTGTCGTTTTTAAACAAGTATTTTTAGTTTTGTTCTTTGATTCCTTTCACAGATGATGAATTACCCAGCTAGCCCGGAGCAGCATGAGTTATTTTCGTAGGAATTATAGGATCCCTACAGTACAAAAGGAGGCCATTTGGCCCATCGAGTCTGTACTGACCATCATCACAGCCAGGCCCTATTTCTGCCAGTTCACATATTTACTCCCGCTAATCCCTGCAACCTACAAATCCCAGGACATTAAGGGGCAATTTAGCATGGCCAGTCAACTTGACCTGCACATCTTTGGACAGTGGGAGGAAACCTATGCAGGCACGGGGAGAATGTGCAAACTCCACACAGATAGCGACCCAAGCTGGGAATCAAACGCAGGTCCCTAGAGCTGTGAGGCAGCAGTGCTAACCACTTGCCTTCATGCTGCCCCCAAATTCACGGGTGTCCCAAAAATTGGAGAAATAGCACCCCTGATTTTTTTTGATATGTGAAGGTAGCAATTACTGGTCAGCATGCCCTTGTATAAATAATAAGCACACTCATACCAAATTGCCCTCTCTATACTTTTCTTTTCCCATTGAGTTAATAAAGAATCAGGGCTGATAGAATTGCGAGTACAATTAGCGATGAATCCCACATTGGAAAAGAAATTAATTGCATCCTCCTTCCTTTCCCCATCACCCTGCCAACACTCTCACTTTACACAATATTTATCCAACTTTCTTTTGAAAGTTACAATGGAACCTGCTTTCACCAGCCTTTCAAACAGTGCAATTTTACAATGATCGAACATCATGTGCACTGTATACAAATTAAAACCCCCTCATCGCATGTTTGGTCCTTACTCTTAAATCTAATTGGTCCTACTTAAAGTGGATTTGTGTATTAAGTGCTCATACCATGACTTCCACCTGACAGTTTCTGTTGCTTGAGATTTCCAACATGACAGTAATGAAACAAGGGCCCAAAAAACAAACAGTAAAATTCACAAACCGTACGGAACTTAAAATCACCTGTGTTTGGATATATAGGCGTCATTTTAGTATGGCCAGTTCTATATAAGCTCTTGCTCTGGGATGACCGATGGTGCTGTTCAAGATGATCTTTCATGAGGAACATCCAAAATAAAAGAGATAACACTGTCATCAATACCAAACGTTTGCATCCAACTCACCCTCCTAGACCCTCCAGTAAGAAAACCAACCATTCAACAGGAATACAAGTGATGACAAAGAAAAGTGACAGGGGGAGAAAGGGGTGAGAAAAATATGTGGAAGTCTTTATTCTTTCCTTTGACGTAGACAAAGAACATATAAAACCATTCTTTCTTACTACAAAGCAGGATTAGAATATTCCGCCCCCCATGTCTGCCTTGCCGTTTAACTAGATCATGGCTGATCTTCCACCTAGGGCGGAGTGGTGGCACAGTGGTTAGCGCTGCTATCTCACAGTGCCAGGGACCTAGGTTCGATTCCCGGCTTGGATCATTGTGCAGACTCCATGTTGACATTCTCCCCGTGTCTGTGCGGGTTTCCTCTAGGTGTTCCAGTTTCCTCCCACAGTCCCAAAGAGATGCTGGCTAGATGGGTTGACTGTGCTAAATTCCTACTCAGTGTACCCCAACAGATGCCAGAATGTGGCGACTCAAGGAATTTCATGGTAACATCACTGCAGTGTTAGTCAAGCCTATTTGTAACACTATTAAATAAATAAATGTCAATGCTATTTTCCCGCACCAACGCCATATGTCTTGAGATCATTAGATTGAGAAATCTATTGGTCTGTGTCCTGAGCATGCTCAATCATTGAGCTTCCACAGCCCTGAGTGGAGAATTGTAAGGATTCGCCATCTATTGAGTGAACAAATTCTTCCCCATTTCAGTCCTAGAATAGCCTTCTCCTTATTCTGAGACTGTTCCCACGGTTCTAGAACAACCACCTCCCAACCCCCCCCCCCTCACCTTGTGACCCCTCTCCCCAGCTAGCTGGGGGAAAGCTGTTAGTTGCTGTCATTCATGTGACTTGGAGAGACTAAGTGAGATAGGCATACCAATTAAACCGATTAAAATCACATGTCAAATATAAAACTGTACAGGTGGGGCTTTTAGTTTAATAAAGCGAATGCCTGAAACTGCCCAGATAGGACACACCATTTTGAAAAATTTAACCCCAAAGACGCATTGATTTAAAAATATTTTGATTTTCATTCTGTGGAGGTAATTTCACGAGTTATAATTGCTCTTTAATTATTTCTGCCCTTCCTCAAGGGTGACATCTTTTGGCTTTTGCCATTGTCTTCAGTCTAGTGCTGACATACAGCGGGACTGGGAACAACATTGGTGATCTCATTCTACAGGGCAGCACTACCATGGGAAGTGGAAATAAATCCACACTCTTGAGGGCACACTGTTGCTTGGGTAGAGCTATGACAAACTATGGGGTGGAAATGCCAGCATTGGACTAGGGTAAACACAGTAAGAAGTCTCATAACACTAGGTTAAAGTCCAAAAGGTTTATTTGGTAGCAAAAGCCACTAACTTTTGGAGCTCTGCTCCTTCGTGAGGTGAATGGGAGTTCTGTTCACAAACAGGACATATAAAGACACAAACTCAACTTACAAAATAATGCTTGGAATATGAGTCTTTGTAGGTAATCAAATCTTAAAGGTACAGATAATGTGAGTGGAGAGATTGTTAAGCACAGGTTAAAGAGATGTGTATTGTCTACAGAAAGGACATTTCGTGAGATTTTGCAAGCCCAGGTAAATCGTGGAGCTTACAGATAGTATGATATGAACCCAAGATCCCGGTTGAGGCCGTCCTCTTGTACGCGGAACAATGTTCAGCAACTCTGTGTTGCTGTGTGTTGTGAAGGCCGCCTTGGAGAATACTTATCTGAAGATCAGAGACCTGATCTGAGCAGAGTCGCTGAGCAGCGACTGATAGCCAAGTTCCGCACGCGAGGACGGTCTCAACTGGAAGCTTGGGTTCATGTCACATGAGTTGCCTGGGCTTGCAAAAATCTCACCAACTGTCCTGTCTGTAGACAATACACATCTCTTTAACCTGTGCTGAATGCTATCTCCACTTACATTATCTGTACCTTTTAAGACTTGACATTCCAACCATTATTTTGTAAATTGATTTTGTCTCTTTCTTTGCCCTGTTTGTGAACAGAGCTCCCACTTACCTGATAAAGAAGCAGTGCTTTGAAAGCTAGTGGCTTTAGCTACCAAATAAACCTGTTGGGCTTATCCTGGTGTCGTGAGACTTTTTACACAGGGAGCTTTACTCTGTACTGATGCGTCAGTGTTGCAGCAAGACCTGGGAGTGATTGATGTTCATTGATAAAAGTAGAACGCCGCGTTCTACACACTAACACTGACGCCCTTAACATTTGATGATTCAGCCCATCTGTTCATGAGGAACACACGTGACAGCAGCTCATGAGCCCATCATATATAGTTTGCAGATTGCAAGAAGTATCAAAAATTAAAATCCTCATAATAGCTGAACAGCCTTTAGTAACAGCAAGATGGAGAGATACTTGCTCGCTCTGTAGCTAAGACAATTGCCTGAAAACCTAAGTGGTCTGCCTGATGTAAAGACTAAAGATGAATAAGCATTGTGCACTGGGTAGCACTCCACATTAGTATTCTCCATTAGCCACAAAGCAGGCAACTCTCGTTATGGAAATAGCACACTTAAGTACCTCATGACCTTTGCTATGCTTTCAGCTCAGTCCTGATGTTATTAAATACTTGCAACAGGCCGCATTATGATGCTTTGGATTCTTGCCATGACACTTGAACATTACTTTGCAGCCGGCCTCCGAGGTCGCCCTTCATTTGTACACCTACATTGGCCCGAATACAGGAATTAATATCATGAATTTTGATTTAATGTAGCTATTGTAGCCCTCTCCTCATATACTGTCATTAAAAGACAATTGTCAACAATTATAACCTCCCTTCTCTTCGGTACAGTTTTAAACCAAATAAATTCAACCTGTGTGGGGCAATTTATCACTTCAGATAGTAATAATGGGCCCGACCTCCATTTTGTCAATATTTCTCCCACATTCTCTGAAAATGTCAATTCATACTGCTGCCTCACAGCTCCGAGGACCCAGGTTCGATTCCAGCCTTGGGTTACTGTGTGGAGTCTACACGTTTTCTTCATGTCTGTGTGGATTTCCAAAGATGTGTAAGATAGACGGATTGGCCACGGGAAGTGTGTGGGGATTATACGGCTTGGGCAAAATACTCTATAAGAGAATCAGTGCAGACTCGATGGGCCAAATGGCCTCTTCTGCACTATAGGAATTCTTTGATTATATGTTATGGAATATGGTTCATAGACACATGGGCTGAGAAATTTGGCTGATTAGCACCTTTGGGTGTTGCATTGCTTTGGAGGTCTAAAACTGGCATCCATGGACTGTGTGCATACTACAGAGGGCAAGATGTACTGGGTGTCATACTGATGAGAACACTGGTGATGCATGAAGTGAACGTCAGTTGGAAGTGTACAGATTCTGACGTCAATCAGTATGCAATGATCGCCTGACTACACTGCTGCGACATTTTGAAGCTCAGTGTTGTAGCTTGTATTAGCTTAGTCTGAGTGAAAGGGTTTTCAGCATCAAGAAGGCAACCTCATCAGTCAGTGTTACCAATAGCTTGCAGGCTTTTTTACTGATTAATTTCACAAGAACATAAGAAATAGGAGCAGGAGTGGGCCATCTAGCCCTTCGAGCCTGACCCGCCATTCAATAAGATCATGGCTGATCTGAAGTGGATCAGTTCCATTTTCCCACTTCAGCTGGTTATTGTTTTCTTTGTCTTTGAAAGTCTACAGGAGGAGATTTTAAACAGTGACCCCTATTCCTAGTTTCTCCCACAAGAGGAAACATCCTCTCCACATCCACCCTTCCAAGGCCCCTCAGGATCTTATATGTTTCAATCAAGTCACATCCTACTCTACACACCTAGCTTGTCCAATCTTAACTCAGAAGACACTCTTAGCCCTTCTCTGAACTGATAAATATGTGGGGTTACAGGAATGGGGTTTGGATGGGATTGTGGTTAGTGCAGATTCAATGGCCCGAATGGCCTCCTTCTGCACATTAGGGATTCTATGATTCCAACAAGTTTACAGTTTCTAAATAATGTAAACAACACCGTGCACAGTACCCCAGATGTGACCTTACTAGTGCCTGCACAACTAAGTATAACCTCCTCATTTTTGTAATCAAATCACCTTGCAATAAATAACAACATTCTATTAGCATTTTCAATTACTTGTTTTACCTGCATACTAGCCTTTTATAATTTATGCACTAAGACGCCCAGATCCCCCTGCATCTTAGAGCTCTGCAATATCTCACCACTTAGAGATATGCTTCTCTTTTATTCTTCCTGTCAAAATAGACAATCACACTTTTCCACATTATGTTAGCTCTTGTTTATTCACTTAACCTGTCTATTTTTTTTGTAGCCTCATGTCCTCTTCAAAATTTATTTTCCTATCTATCTTTGCATCATCACCAAATTTGGCAACCTTCCCTTCAAACCCTTCATCCAAGCCATTTATATAAATTGTAAACAGTCGAGGTCCCAGTACTGATCCCTGTGGCGCAACACTCGTTACATCTTGCCAACCTGAAAATGATCCATTTATGCCTATTTTCTGCTTCCTATTAGCCAGCCAAATTTCTATCTGTGCCAATATGTTACCTCCCACACCATGAGCTTTTAAGTTCCACAACAACCTTTGATATGGCACTTTATCAAATGCTCTCTGGAAATCTAAGTGCAGTGCATTCATTGTATCCCCTTTATCTACAGCATATGAGATTCTTTCAAAGAAATTGGTTTAACATGATTTTCCTTTCCCAAAACCATGTTGACTTTGTTTGATTATCTTGAACGTATTCTTGTGCCCTATTGTAGCATTTTTAAGAACGGCTTCTAATATCTTCCCTCTGACAGATGTTAGACTAACTGGTCTGTAGTTTCCTGCTTTCTGTCTCCCTTCCCTTTTTGAAGAGCTACACTTGTTATTTTCCAATCTAACGAGACCTTCACTGAATCTAGTGAGTTTCAGAAAATCAAAAGCAACACATTAACTATTGCACAAGTCACTTTTTTTTAAATACCCAAACTGAAATCTATTGGCACCCAGGTTCTTTCCAACTCGCAGGGCTAAGAATCTGCTCAGTACTACTTCCCAGGTGACAGTAATCTTCCTGAGTTCCTTCCTCCCTTTCAATTCCCGATTTAAAGTTATTTCTGGAATGTTACTTGTATCTTCTGTTGTGAAGTTAGATGCAAAATACCTGTTCAATTCATCTGCCATCTCCTTATTTTCTATAATCAAATCTTATGGAATTGCTTTCACAGAGCCCGAGCTTTCACTGTTAACTAACAAGTGCTCCTGAACACTAATGATCACTCGTGATCATCAATGATCATTCCTGAACATCAACAATCACTCCTAAACACAAACATTTGCTCCTGAACACTAATGATCATTCTTGAATATCAACAATTGACCCTGAATACTAATGATCACTTCTCAGCACTGACGATATCTGAACATCAAAGCCTGGTTCTAATCATTAATAGTCAACACAAAACATTGACAATTATTTCTTAACGCCAGTAATAGCTTTCGAACACTAATGATACAGTCTGAAAACTAACAAAAGTTTCTAAACACTAATAATGTTGCCTAACACGAATGATCACTTCAACAAATTTACCAAAACTCGATTGGCTTTGGGTTGCTTCTGAGAGCTTTAATAACACCTTAAGTCATCAAAGGATGGCCATTGAGCCTTTTAATGGCAAATGCTGTGTGTTGCTGCCAGAGAAACCTATTCCAAATTACACATTTTGATATCAAACATGTTACTGAATGCTTTGAAGTGGGAACAAGTGAATTCACTGAAGTGCATTTTAATGCAAAACTATTAAAATTTTCTGCTGGAGAAGCACCAGGGATCTGGATACAGAGACATCTACCATATGACTAGAAACGTGGGCACGCACAGCTGTGTGAAATCATCATTAACTGCACCAAATACATCTCAACCAGACCTTCAAGAATCTTAGCACATTTTATTCTTACTAATGGGGTGGCACAGTGGTTAGCACCGCTGTCTCACAGAGCTGGATTCGATTCCCAGCTTGGGTCACTATCTGTGTGGAGTTTGCACATTCTCCCCGTCTTTGCGTGGGTTTCCTCCAGGTGCTCTGGTTTTCTCCCACAGTCTAAAAGATGTGTGGGTTAGGTGGATTGGCCATGTCAAATTGTCCCTTAGTATCAGGAAGACTGGCGAGGGTAGATGCATGGGGTGGGATTGTGATTGGTGCAGACTCAATGGGCCGAATGGCCTCCTTCTACACTACAGGATTTTACAGTCTATGATTCTACAGTTAAGAATGTTGAAAAATGTAGCTTCATATAAGGAACTTGATACAGCTGCCTATTCCAGACCACCAACAACATGGAGACATAGATGAGAGAGTTTGATTGATTGGCCATGCTAAATTGACTCTAGCGTCAGGGGGATTAGCAGGGCGAATGAGGGTTACCAGAATGGAGTCTGGGTAGGATTGTGGTCAGTACAGATTCGATGGGCTGAATGGCCTCATTCTATATTGTAAGGATTCTATGATCTGACAGACCACTTGGGACGTGCACTCACACCTCCACATTGCTTCAGAAACTTGTGCGCAGACACTGCTACTGCCAACAACAAGATAGTCAAGACACTTGGCACCCCCATGAGGCAAAATGGGAACATTAACTTTTAATAGATTGTTAAGTCACCTTGTTAGCAACGTGATCCCAAGGAAGGCCGATACATGATTTGGATCACCTTTATTTGACTACTATGAACTTGGCCACAGCAACCCCATTGAGAATATGATGATGTGTCCAAATCCAAAAATGTGCAGGTTAGGATGATTGAGCATGCTAAATTGACTCTGCCAAGGAGATTTAGCAAGATAAACAAGGGTTACGGGAATAGGGCCTGGGTAGGACTGTAGTTGGTACAGACTCAATGGACTGAATGGCCTCCTTCTGTATTGTAGGGAAGCAATGACTCTCCACAAGCTCACAAGGAACTTCATACTTCAAGTGAATGAGTTATTTTGACTCACTTATAGCAGCGCTGTTTCATTTGTACTTGAACTGATTTTTGACAATAATGACCCACTAATGATGCCACTGTGGGAACTTATCGAGAGAACATTTTGTTGGAGTTGAAGTTAAATGAATTGCTTTTTGCATTGCAGCTTATTCTGACAATCAATTCAATTCAACCCTGCACGTTAATTCATTTCTCTTGTACTCTAATAATCTCAGCAACACCTCTAAGTTGGGTCAGCCAGGGAAGAAAGTAGAACACAAGCACTTTTCCACGCAGTTATCTTATGTTGTTTTCCTCAGCAGTACTACTAAAGTTCCTCACACACTGAAATGGCCCACCTTCAAACGCAGCAAGATCTGGACAGGCAGGGATCGACAAGTAGCAAATAACATTTGTGCCACACAAGTGCCAGGCAAAACTATCCAAAATGGTGCCGTGGTGGCATATCCTCTAATTCCATCTTCTACTCTTGTTCCAACACTTTTAAAACTCTACTCTATCACTTTTAAACTCTGTAACATGACTGTAACACTACATTCTGCACCCTCTCCTTTTTTCTCTACGAATGGTATGCTTTGCATAGTGCATAAGAAACAATATTTTCACTGTACACTAATACATGTGAGAATAATAAATCAAATAAATCAGATCTCTAGCAAGAGAGAATCTAAATAGTATCCCTTGACATTGAGTGGGCATTACCAGCAATGAATCCCCCACTATCAGTTTCCCAGGGGTTACCATTAATCAGAAACTGAACTGGATTAGCCATATAAATAATGTGGCTACAAGAGCAGGTCAGAGGCAGGGAATCCTGTGGAGAGTAACTCACCCTAACTGACTTTGCTGTTTTATTCCAAGCATGATGTGGAGATGATGGTGTTGGATTGTGATAAACACAGTAAGAATCTCACAACACCAGGTTAAAGTCCAACAGATTTATTTGCTAGTGCAAGCCACTAGCTTTCGGAATGCTGCCACTTCATCAGGTGAGTGAGAGTTCCAATAGTCGCACAATCTCAAACTACCCAGCCTTCAGGAGAACAGTGACCACAACACCACACAATCCTGCCACAGGAATCTCTGCAAAACATGCCGGATCATCAACATGGATGCCATCATCTCACGTGAGAATACCATCCACCAGGTACATGGCACTTGCAAACTGGCCAACAATGTCTACTTGATACGCTGCAAGAAAGGATGTTCCAAGGCATGGTACATTAGGGAGACCATGCAGATGCTACAACAACGGATGAACAAACACTGCTCAAAAATCACCAGGCAAGAGTGTTCTCTTCCTGTTGGCGAACACTTCAGTGGTCATGGGCATTCGGCCTCTGACCTTTTGGTAAATGTTCTCCAAGGCAGCCTTCACGATACACGACAACGCAGAGTCACTGAGCAAAGACTGATTAGCCAACTTCCACACATGAGGACGGCCTCAACCAGGATCTTGGGTTCAGGTCATATTATCTGTAACCCTCCACAACTTGCATGGGCTTGCAAAATCTCATTAACTCTCCTGACTGAAGACAATGTACATCTCTTTAACCTGTGCTTAACCCTCTCTCCACTCACATCGTCTGTACCTTTGAGACTTGATTACCCACAAAGACTTGAATTCCAACCATTAATTTGTAAATTGAGTTTGTATTTTTATATGCCCTGTTTGTGAATAGAACTCCCAGTCACTAGCAAGGAAGCTAGTGGCTTGCGCTACCAAATAAACCTGTTGGACTTTAACTTGGTGTTGTGAGACTTCTTACTGTATTTATTCTGAATAGACAGACTTTGAGAAAGATTTCCTCTCTTGGGAGAAGTCAAACATTAGTTGTCACTGACTTTATGTCCCTACCAAACCTGAAGATTATTCCCAATATGGTCACTAAACAGAAGTGATAATTAACCGTTAAGTCTTATCTGATTGGCATGCAACGTGCTGGCTCCCCAAAGCCTGTCCACCATCTACAAGGCACCAGTCAGGACAGTAATAGAATATTCTCCACTTGCCTTCATGAGTGGATCTCAAACAGCACCCACACAAAGCAGCCTGCTCGATTACTACCCCTTCCATAAACATTCAATACCTCCACCGCCAACGAACAATGGCAGTCATAAGTACCATCTATAAGAAGCACAACAGGAACTCATTAAGACTCCTTAGGCAACACCTACAAAACCTACGACCACAGCATCTAGAAGAACGAGCAACAGCAGATATCTGGGAACACCACAACTAGGTGGTTCCCCTCGAAGTCACTCACCATCCTGACTTGGAAATATATCAATCCCTATTACTTCACTGTCACTGCATCAAAATCCTAAAGTCCCTCCCTAGCAGCATTGTGAATGTACCTACACTTCAGGGATTGCAGTGCCTCAAAAAGACAGTTCATCATGAGTTTCTCAAGATCTATTACAGATGGGCAATAAAAGCCGGCCTAGCCATCGATGCCCACATCCCATAGATAATTTGTTTTAAAAATGACTTGTATTTGTGTATAAGCTGCCCTGCACACAAAAATGGTTCTACCATTTCCTGGCCAAGAACACGATTAGAAATGATTTATATTCCAAGATCCCAAAATCACTCCACGCTCCCCAGAAAGGACTAAGCTTGCTTTGACGTTGTACTGACTGTTTTATGTGATGATGTAAAGATGCTGGCGTTGGATTGGGGTGGTAAGAACTCAGTAAAAATTTAGCAACACCAATTTTTAATCCAACCGATTTATTTGATAGTAAAATTGCGAACTTTCAACACTCGTGTCTTCCTCAGGCAAATGCAGTGTTCTGGTCTGCAATAGCACACATCAGCACAGACAGTCAGGGATTGCTGATTAGAATGCGAATCCTTACATCTAACCTGCTATTCAAGTGTTAAAGTGGCTAACAATGTGTGTGAAGGGGATCTTGAGCATTGTTAGAGAATTGTGTATTTTCTCCAGACAGCACAGTAAGTGAGGTTTTTGCTAACCCAGGCAAGTTACGGGGGTTACAGATAGTGTGTCATGAAGCCAAGATCCCTGTTAAGACCATCTTCATGTGTGCGGAGCTTGGCTATCAGTCTCTGCTCAGCGACTCTGCGCTGTCGTGTATCACGAAAGCCCCCTTGAAGAACAAGGGGGCTTTCGTGATACACAACAGCACAGAGTCACTAAGCAGAGACTGATAGCCAAGCTCTGCACACATGAGGATGGTCTTAACGGGGACTTGGCTTCATGACACACTATGTGTAACCCCCGTAACTTGCCTGGGTTAGCAAAAAACCTCACTTACTGTGCTGTCTGGAGGAAATACACAATTCTCTAACCACTGCTCAGGATTCCCTTCACACACATTGTTAGCCACTTTAACACTTGAATAGCAGGTTAGATGTAAAGATTCGCATTCTAATCAGCAATCTCTGACTGTCTGTGCTGATGTGTGCTATTGCAGACCAGAACACTGCATTTGCATGAGGAAGACACAAGAGTGTTGAAAGCTCGCAATTTTACTATCAAATAAATCGGTTGGATTAAAAATTGGTGTTGCTAAATTCTTACTGTTTTATGTGAGGCAGAGATAGGGAGTGAAGAGCTGAGAGGATGAGAATAGGAGATCCAGACAGAGAAAGGGAAAGTAAAGTGAGATAGCGGGGAGGGCTGGGATTTCAGAACAGGAAGCGGACAAGAGGAGAATGAAGGGTAGGGAGCTTAGGGAGAGCAGGAGACAGGATGATCGAGAAAGCACTGGAGAACTCAGAATAAAGATAGGATCAGACCAGAACAAGTTGACAACAGAAAACAACAGACCACAATAACTTCCATACAAGACACCCTCATTCATATTCAACCGCCAAGCACTGACTTAAATTTCTAGCCTAATACGTGAGGTTTAACAATATGAATATTACACTGCTAGGAGCAGGTTCTTAACATTGTCACTTAGTTTTCTTTCTCATTCGTAAGCGGAAGGAAACGCAACTGTGACATTTACGCTGTGCATTTTACAAAGTGACATTCCCCTTCTGCTATGCAGAAGGTTTCAGTCAGAAAATGAACTACACATTTGAATTTAGCATGGAGTTACTGAATATTATGACTTCATTGCAACCTTTTGAAAGGTGAAGGGGGAACTTACAGCCAATTCAGGGCGTTTGATCTAAAGTTATGTATTCTACTCCTATGTTGTTATGCCCTACAGGATGGCGTAGAATTTATGCTAACGAGGAATGGGGCAAAATTTCAATTTTGAACAGGGTGTTTCGAATCAGACTTCTCCCTCTCTTGGGACAAATGGAACGTCAGTTGTCCCTGTCTATTTATTCCTGCCAAACCTGACCAACGTGGTCATTAAACAGAAGTGATAATTAAATCTTACCTGATCGGCACGCAATGTCCACATCTTTCTCGAAGTCTGTCTATTTAGAATAAAACAGCAAAGTCAGTTAAAACAAGTAGCGGTGACGTCAAAACAAAGTACCGATTTACATTTAAAAAAAAAAGTTGAAGCCAATTCACTGTTTTATTCCACTGGCAACGAAATAGAAACAAAATAAGACAAAAAGAATAGCTGCCAGTCACCATCAATTGATGCAACCTACATGGCAACAGTCTACCAGAGTCTATTTGCCAACCAGCCAGTACTGTCACTACATGGCAACAGTCTACCAATCAGAGTCTACCCATCAGAGTCCAACCAGCCAGTAGTCCTCTCATGCAATATAATTTTATTTTCCCTTTGTATTGGTATTCTTGCGAATTATTCTGATGAGTACTAGATGAAAAGCTTCGACAGGATGTCTTTCTGCTCAAGTTTTGGACCAATGACTCAGCAGGTTTGACAGTATCTGTGGAGAGAGAAACAGAGTTAATGGGGGAGTGGGGGGGAATTCTCTGGCTGCTCGCACCAGTGGAAAACTTCAGACCCGCTGTAGTGAATGGAGATTTGGCTGAATGCCAAATTCTCTGCTCTCACTTGGGTTGGTGGCGGGACGTGAACAGCCCAGGGGATTCTGACCAATCTTTCCCATCTAGAATGACTCTTCATTAAGTTCCAAAGAGGAGTCACGTTTCCACTCAAAACGCCTGTTCTCGTCTCTCTCTGCAGGTGCTGCCGGACCTGCTGAGTTTATCCAGTGTTGCATCTTTCCTTTTGTTTCAGATTTTCAGCGTCTGCAGTATCTTCCTTTTGTCACAAACAAATCTTGTTGTATCAGAACATTGTTCAATGCTTGCAGGACTCAAGCAGTGCTGAGAAAGGGAGGAAAGACCAAAGTAAACTGGAACACGGAGGGACGGTGGATAATTTCAATTAAATTAAATTGCGCTCAGCTGCATACAGCACTTTTCATGTTAGATTACAATCACTTGTTATGCAGTACTGACAAGAATGGTGGATAGGCCCAACACAACAAGCATTCAGAAAGAGGCATCATGTATGGAACTAACAATGAATCAGTCAGAGGAAGAAAGCAATCATTTTTCAATCAAAGAAAATAACAGAGCAAAGAAGGTTCATCAGGATGTTGCCTGCTCTCGAGGGTATTGGCTATGGGAAGAGCCTGAATAAACTAAGATTCTTTACACTGGTCAGACAGAGGTCTACAAAATTATGATAGACATAGACAGGGTGGATAGTCAGAGGCTTTTTCCCAGGGTGGAAGCATCAATTACAAGGGGGCACAGGCTCAAGATGAGAGGGGGAAAGTTTTTCACATAGAGTGTGGGCGCCTAGCGGGAGGTGATGGATATAAGGCATATTAGCAACATTTAAGAGGCATCTGCTTGGGTACGTGAACAGGGAGGGAATAGAGAGACGCAGACCGAGTAAGGGCAGGAGAGTTTTTTTTAAGTTAAGTTAGGACATCATGATCGGCACAAGCTTGGAAGCATGAAGTGCTTGTTTCTGAACTGTACTTTATTTGCTGTTTGTTCTTAATAGCACTCAATTAGGTTATTCTATTTGCGGAACAGGCACATCCTAAGAACCAGCATCAAGCTGTTGATAGGATGAAGATAGCTAAGTGCTTTAAATGAGAACACCAATTAAACAGTTCAACAAAAGCTTCATGGATCAACAAGCCCCTGTACAAATATATCATGTGAAATTCTATCAAAGTCTTTTTCAGCACCTGGTTTAAATGCATAATTTCCACACTCTCTCTATTTGATTTGACATTCATTGCTAATTTTGCGAGCTTTTCTCATGGCAGCTGTGGGTCAGCAATCAGGCTGGAAATGTTAAAGGCTATTATTTATGCCTATGTTTAACCAGGATTCCCTGCTTCTAGAGCAAGAGCTCCTTCACTGTCTCATTAGATTGAAGTTAGGCTCCCAGAATGATCTTTGTTTTAATTCCTTTTCTTTAGTCATTGGTCCAAATTTTGAGCAAAAAGACACCCTATCGAAGCTTTTCATCTAGCACTCATCAGAATAATTCGCAAGAATATCAATACAAAGGGAAAACAACATTATATTGCATGAGAGGACAGTACTGGCTGGTTGGCAAATAGACTCTGGTAAAATGTTGCCATGTAGTGTGCACCAATTGATGGTGACTGGCAGCTAACCGCCAAACGTTGTTTGATATTTAAACCAGGGAGCTTGGCTCTAATTCGTCATGGCATTGCCCTGAGAAACGGACGAGGAAATGCCTGTCACTTATTTTCTTTAGCTGAAACAGGCGCAATGTGAGTACATGTTCTTCCTGTCTGCAAAGGACAGAGTATAAATACTTGTGTAGCTTCCAGGACACACAAATATACGACACTGCCAGCCTGAACGACAATCTGAAATTGACTGTCAACACATAGGGCGCGATTTCACCAATCGGAGCCTAAGGGCCGGATCCGAGCTGAAATGCACGCGCAGTTTGAAAAAAATTGGAGGCAGCGCACCCGGGTGCTGGGCTGGAGCACACGGCTGTGGCAGTTTGTGCCTTGGGGAAGATTTCTTCCTGCTGTGTATCCTGTGTCAGTGTACCCTGGGGGAATAATTCCAACACAACATTAGTAGTTCGCTTTGGAAGGCAGGTCTAAAGTTTTGGTGGTTCGACCTGATGGGTCCACTATCAATATCCGATACAAGGAGCCTAAAATAATTAATATGATGCCAGACCATGTTTCCCTCCTGCCAGAAGCTGAAAGGAAAGCAAGATTGGGCAAACGTGTTCCACAAAATAGCTAGAGTGAGAGAGGAGCAATTTGAACTTGAATTTAAAGTTGACAATTACAGCAAATTCTGGACGAAGAAATAATCTTCAAAATTTTGGATTTTAGAAACAACTGTCACTGGACTGCTTGACTGGTGTTGACATCAGTGGAACTTCGACAAATGCACATATTATTGTAATGTCATTAATGAGTTGTGTTTCTTAATTTATGATCAACTCCATTTATTTTATTAAAATACGTTTCCACTGGAAGGATCCAGGGAATGAAAAAAAACAGATTCCTGTTTTTATTTCTATTATTACATGGCTTAAATGCAAGGAGAAAATGCTTTGAATGTTAATTAGAACAATACCCATTCCGTGCCTCCTGTTCCTGACTACATTTGTGTGGATTTGACTTACGTATATTTTAGTTGTTTGTGTGTTGTATCATTAAAACCAGTTGCAGGGAAACAAAAGCAGAAAGCAGAGAGAGCAGCTCTGGGACACAGATCATCCTCTGGGCAGGATTGGTGGAGGGAATGTAGATGGATCTCTGGAGGAGGGGTTGCAGATGGATCTCTGGCTGTTGTGGGGGGGAGGTGCGGTGCAGGGGGTCCGCTGTCACTCTGCGAGCGATCCCTCCTCCCCACTGGAGAAGGGGCAAGCTGGGCCTGTAAAGGGATACACCATCACTGGTACACTACGAGTCACAGCCAGCCACTCTTTTGACCCTGCAGGGAAGAGTAATCTGTGGCTGGTAGCGTACCAAGTGATGGTATATCCCTTTACAGGCCCAGCTTGGTCCTTCTCCAGTGTCTCCTGTTGGAGTTGTCCCTGATCTTGTTGCTGGTTTTCGTGTGGATCCACCGTGGAATCGGCCAGTTCTGTTTCCTCTTTTTAGTGAGGAATCACTTGATCACGAAGGTTTGGTGGGATGGTATAGCTGCATCTCCATCTGGGAGGAGGGATTTGTTCCTCCGTTGGGGAGGGATCGCTTACTGAGTGGCAGCAGACTCCCCTGCCTCCCAGCCCAGCCAGAGATCCATCTGCGCCCCCTCCTCCCCAACTCCAAGGTTGTGGCTATATTGGGCATGGCAAATTATGGAGCACAACCCTTCAGTGCTATTGCTGGAATATTGTCACCTATTGCCTTTGTAGTATTCAGTGTCTTCAGCCGTTTCTTGATATCACCTGGAGTGTATCAAATAGGCTGAACGCTGGCATCTGTAATACTGAGGACCTCCGGAAGAGACCAAGATGGATCATCCACTCAGTAACTCCCTCTGAAGATTGTTGCGAACGTTTCCATCTTGCGTTTTGCTGGGTTCCTCCATCACAGAGGATGGGGAAATTTGTGCAGCCTTGTCCTATTCTTAATTATTCATCATTTTTCACCACTGGATATGGCAGGACTGCAGAGCTTAGATCTGACGTATAGATTATGGAATTGCTTTGGTCTGTCTAATCATATGCTGCTCCTGCTGTTCACTACACAAACAGCCCTGCATTGTAGCTTCACCGGGTTGACATCTCATCTTTAGGAGTGCCTAATGCTGCTTCTGTCGTGATATCCTACACTTCTCATTGAGCCAGGCTTGACCCCCTGGCTTGGTGTAGAGTGGGGGATATGCAGGGCATGAGGTTACAGATTGTGATTGAGTAAAATTCTACTGCTGATGGCCCTCCAAGACTCATGGATGCATAACTCCCATGCATTTATCCTAGTGAGTCCCCCCTGACACTCAGGGGCAATTTAGCAATGCCAATCCATCCACCCCACACATCTTTGGACTATGGGAGGAAACCAGAACACCCGGAGGAAACCCATGCAGGCATGGCATAGCTTTTCAAGTTGCTTGATCCATTCAGAATCTGTGCATTTAGCACGATGGTACTGTCACACATTATGGAAGGTGTTCTAAGAGTGAACACAAAGTAGCTTGTGCTCCTGTTAGTCAGAGTGCTTTTTCCAAGTAGTTTTTTTTTTAAATGTTTATTTATTAGTGTCACAAGTAGGCTTACATTAACACTACAATGAAGTTTCTGTGAAAATCCCCTAGTCACCACACTCCGGCACCTGTTCGGATACACTGAAGGAGAATTTAGCATGGCCAATGCACCTAACCAGCATGACTTTCAGATTGTGGGAGGAAACCGGAGCACCCAGAGGAAACTCATGCAGATACAGGGAGACCGTGCAAACTCCACACAGACAGTGACCCAAACGGGAATTGAACTCAATTCCCTGGCACTGTGAGACAACAGTGCTAACCACTGTATTACCATTCAAAATGCAGTACTGATTAGTTGATAAGTATATGGAAGAGAAGGGAATGGTTTAGTTTGGAGGGGCATTGCTTTTTATATTGGTTGGCGCAACATCGAAGGCCGAAGGGCCTGTTCTGTGCTGTAATGTTCTATGTTCTATGATTCATTAGTTGAGGGAGGGTGGGAGCCACTAATCAGCAGGAGGTGCAGTGCTGAAGGTGGCCATTCAGCCCATTGAGTCTGCATTGACCACAATCCCACCCAGGCGACTATGAACCCTATTCCCATATTCCCATGCATTTATCCTACTGAGTCTCCCTCACACTCAGGGGCAATTTAGCAATGCCAATCCATCTACCTCACACATCTTTGGATTGTGGGAGGAAACCAGAACACCCAGAGGAAACCCATGCAGACACGGGGAGAATGTGCAAACTCCCCACCGACAATGACCCAAGCTGGGAATCGAACCCGGGTCCCTGTTGCTGTGCTACCATGTCACTCCACCACTGTGCCACCACCTGCCCTCTGCTGGATCTGTCCTGCTGGTAGCAGAGGACACACTCAGTGATGCTTCTGGTGGTGTCTGGGACGACATCATGAGGTACGACTATGTCAAACTATCGCTGGACTAGTTTGTGGGAAAGATCTCCAAATATTGGCACATGTTGTCCGATATTTGGGAGAAGGAGTCTGCAGAATCGACATGAACCTTTGTGGTTTCTGGTGCCAAAGTCAATGCCGGGCAAATTCATTGTGACTGCATTTTGGATGGAGCTAAGTAGGCCATTTCGGAATGCTGTTGAGGGTGAGCTACATTGCTGTGGCTCTGCAGTCACATGTAGGCCAGACCAGGTAAGGATGGCAGACTTCCTTCCCTTAAGGACATCAGTGAACCAGATAGGTTTTTACACCCACCCAGTCATTTTATTACGGCCGTTATTGAGATCACTTTTTAATTTTAAGTTTTGTTCAATAAACTGAATATAAATTCCTCAATTGCCCTGCCGGGGCACAAATCCAAGTCCATGAATCCTTAGCCCAAGTCTCAGAGACACTAAGCCAGTAACATTATGATGCCGCTATCGCACCTGTCTTCATTGCAACATTGAATTTCAAACATAATTTCTTAAATATATCACGGAACAGTGTATTTTTTAAATCAGTAAGGGTTCAAACGTCAAGGGGAGCAGACAACATTTAGGGCTAAGTGCGGTAGTGGAAGGGATCACAGGGGATTAAGGCACCACAAACTGGTACAACAGAAACAGCGTATGCAGCTGAGGACAGAATGGGTTGAAATATAGCACAACTGATCACATCTTCTGGGCATAAAGGCCTGAAATTATTCCATAAAATTGTTAGTTTTATTACAGTGACCACTTCATAAAGATGGCACCAGGAGAAGAGTGGAAATACCTGACTGGAAACTGAACCTAGAGTTACTGTTGATCACATTTACAGGGGACTGTGTGTGACATTCCCCTGACCATTATTCCAACGTGAGGCAATAAACATTGATGGATATTATAAACTATCTTGTTGGTCTTTGTTGCAAGGAAGGGTACGGAGCTTAAAAGATGAGGAAATCTTGCTGCTCTCCTTGGAGCAAAGGAAACTGTGAGATTATCCGATAGCGACATTCAAGACGACAAAAGTTTTAGATGAGGTAGAACAGAAACACTGTTCCTAATTGGGGATTGTATACAGTCCAGGATATAACACAGATTTAAGCAAGAATTGCAAGGAGAGACTTGTTTGAGTGGAGGGTATGATAATGACCTGGAACTGCCTCCAAGGGTGGTGGAAACAGAGGTGATTAGTGACTTCAAAAGAAGATGGATCGGGCACTTGAGAGAAATAACCATATAGGATGACAGGGATAAGAGTGAGGGGGAAGGGGAGTGACTGGATTGCACTATAGAGAGGTAGATTTGCCTCCTTCTGTGCCATAATGAATCTATGACATTGCACACCACCCTCCCACCGAATGGGGGAGATCCGTTCCCAAGACGCTGCTACTTAGTTGGACGTTCAGGTGGACTCCAGCTCAATGGGAAGGTCAGCACTGCACCAGAAAACCCATGCAGGCAGACGTTTGCTGTGAGTATCAAGAGGCCAGGCTGTACCCAAAAGAGCAGGAGAGGATGGGGGTGGCAGGGGTGACGTACTGGCACTAATACTGCGAAGGGGCAGGTGAAAAGTCCTGTAATCCTGACAAGTTACTCATTTGTGAAAGCCCTTTCCTAACCTGCCAGTGTCCCCAGTTAACAATACACTTTTGATTACAATTCAGTTACCCAGGTAAAAGACCAACCGTGAAGCAAAACACCAAGTCTGAATCACAGAATTATTAGAAGGTAGCTATCCGACCCACTGTGTGTTACGCCTGCCTCAGTCAGGTGGAATTGCACATCAGCGGAATTACTCTTGCTCCGGGGATCGGGTGTTGTGTAATTCCTTGCTTCCCTCACTTTTCCCTTCTTCCTAAATTCATAGACACTTAACATCCACGCTTCGCTTCAGCTCATCGCTGCTACACCACCGTTTATTTCACCTTTGATGCTTTTCACAAGGAAAAGGTGGGAGAATGGCACCAAGTCAAGCTGCTCGTTTGGAGAGCTGCTGCCTTCACGGGTGACTAACTTGTCAGGATTGCAGGAATTTTCACCCGCCCCTTCACAGCGCGAGTGCCAGAATGCCACCCCTTCCAGCTCCATCCTCTTCTGCTCCTTTCACGTCTCCATTGTGTCCGCAGCAGCTCTCCAAATGATACGGAATGTAAAAGACGAATGTTTTAACATTAAAAAAAAACATAAACACGCGTGCTGGGGCGGCATGGTAGCACAGCGGTTAGCACTGCTGCTTCACAGCTCCAAGGTCCTGGGTTCGATTCCCGGCTCACTGTCTGTGTGGAATTTGCACATTCTCCTCATGCGGGTTTCCTCCGGTTTCCCCCCCCCCACAGTCCAAAGATGTGCAAGTTAGGTTGATTAGCCACGCTAAGAAATTGTCCCTTAGCATCCAGGGATGTGTAGGTTAGAGGGATTAGTGGGTACAATATGCAGGGATATGTGGGTAGGGCCTGGGTGGGATGGTGTTCGGTGCAGACTCGATGGGCTGAAGAGCCTCTTTCTACACTGTAGGGTTCTATGATTCTATGATAAACTCCACACAGAGAATCACTAAGCCAGAATTGAACCCAGGTCCCCAGCATTGTGAGGTAGCAGTGCTAACCACTGTGCCACTGTGCCTCTTCCACTTCCAATTCTAAACTATGAAAAATGTAATTGTCTGTCCAGGCAGTGGAAAATATTCCACAGCAGTGTCCGCACTCCAGATATCTCCTCAGGCATCAGAGCATATGGAAACACCAGAGGTAGCAAAATGCATTACATGACCAAACAGCGGGGATATCGGGAGTTTGTTAGGTATGCCTGTCTCACGTCTCTACACCTCAAGAACTCGGTGAGCCTCAGTTCAGCTTTTCTAACAGACTGTTGCTCTCGACTGACCTTACACGCCACCTCATGCTGCAATGCAACACTGGTTAAAAAGCTATGGCGAAAAGGGAGAGAAAGTTGGGATTGTTTTCCTTCCAGCAAAAAGGATTGAGGGGAGATCGAACAGAGGTGGTCAAAATTGTGAACCATGAGTTACAAGAGCCAGTTTCCCATGGCAAGAGGGCCGGTTACCAGAGGACACTGGTTGGAGACGGCTGGGAAAAGAACCAAGGACAACATTTTTCCAGGACTATTTGCTACGATCTGGAAAGCACTCTCTGAGATGGCGGTGAGAGCAGAACCAATAGTAGCTTTCTAACAGACGTTAGGTTCATTCATGAAGGGAAAATACTTCAGAGGAAGTTGAAGTTTATTTATTATTAACACTATAGTGAAATTACTGGCCAGCTCCGGATGGGCCACAAATGCTGGCCAACCAGAGATGCTCATGTCCCACAAATGCAAATATCCTTCATCCTTTTTCAGAGACTGATTCATTTGCTGGTATTACTCTCTGTTCTGAGAACATAAGAAATAGGAGCAGGAGTAGCCCTTCGAGTCTGCCCCGCCATTCAACAAGATCATGGCCGATCTGAAGTGGATCAATTCCACTTTCTCTCTTTCTCCAGATAACCCTTAATTCCCTTGTCTATCAGAGATCTACCTACCCGTGACTTAAATATATTCAGCCAGGTAGCTTCCACCACTTCAGTGGGCAGAGAATTCCAGAGACTCACCACCCTTTGAGTGGAGAAGTTCCTCCTCAACTCCGATCTAAACTGCCCCCTCCCTCTTATTTTGAGGCTGTGCCCTCTAGTTCTGCTATCCTTTATAAGCAGGAAGAATCTCTCTACCCTATCTAGCCCCTTCATTATCTTATATGTCTCTGTAAGATTCCCCCTCAGCCTTCTAAACTCCAACAAATACAGACCCAATCTACTCAATCTCTCCTCATAGGCTAACCCCCTCATAGAACTCAGTATTCATAGAACATTACAGCGCAGAACAGGCCCTTCGGCCTTCGATGTTGCGTCGACCAATTAGGAAAAAGCAATGACCCTCTAACCTAAACCATTCCCTTTTCGTCCATAAACTTACCTACTAAACTCTTAAACGCCACCAAACTTGGCGCATCTACAACTGCAGCAGGCAGGGCATTCCACACCCTTACCACCCTCTGGGTAAAGAACCTACCTCTGATATCCATCCTATAACTATCACCCCTTAATTTAAAGCTGTGTCCCCTCGTGCTAGCTTTCTCCATCCTAGGAAAAAGGCTTTCACTGTCCACCCTATCTAAACCTCTAATCATCTTACATGTTTCGATAAGGTCCCCTCTTAGCCGCCTCCTTTCTAACGAAAACAACCTCAAATCCCTCAGCCTCTCTTCATAAGACCTGCCCTCCATACCAGGCAACATCCTGGTAAACCTCATCTCTGGTATCAGCCTAGTGAACCTTCTCTGCACTCCCTCCAAGGCCAATATATCCTTTCACAAATGCAGCGACCAAAATTGCACACAGTACTCCAGTTGTGGCCTCACCATGCCCTATACAATTGCAGCAAGACCTCCTTGTTTTTATATTCTATCCCCCTCGCTATGAAGGCCAACATTCCATTCGCCTCTTGACCACCTGCTGCACCTGCAGACTGGGTTTTTGTGATTCGTGCACAAGGATCTCCAGATCCCTCTGCATCATAGCTTTTCGCCCTTTAAATAATAATCCCTCCTACTATTATTTCTACCAAAGTGGAGTTTTGCCTGGGGTTGGAATTTAACAGTCTGGTTTCTGTATTTCCATTCCAACAAAGAGATGAAGTGTTTCCTTCCCAAAGGACATTAGTGAACCAGATGGGTGTTTCCAACGATTGATAACGGTTTCGTGGCTATCAGTAGGTTCTTAAAGTATGTCCCCATTGTATAGTAGAGCGGCTATCTGAGATCAGGACAGGATGAATTGGGCGACAAGCAAAACTTCCAGTGATTAAGCATCTCCGACAGACAAACTGGACAAGCTGCCTGCCTTCCTCACTACACACGAAAGCGAACGTCAAAACTCAGAGCCCAGTGAAGTACTCTGTGCCACATCGACAACAGTAAAAAGTAATATCCTCGCAATGAATTCAGCATGTCAGCTTTCATGCAGTGTGCAATGCAGTTAGGAAAATTCCTTCTGGCGACCCATTCCAATTTTAAATCACTCCGAGAGCTCCGACACATCAAATAGATGGGAAGTTTAAGACTGTAACAGTTCCTATCGTTAACTGCTGTGAGTTAACAGTAACAAATGACTGCCTTGTATATAGTGCTCTCAGATTGTCCTTGCTCATATAAATCCCTCAACCAATTTCAATATATAACATGAAGAGAAACAGATTGTGGATAGAAAGAGACATTACTGGCTCCCCAGTGATGGGGTTGTGGGCAGGGAGGACAATATATATTTTACAGCTCTCCCAACCTGTCACAGGTCAGTTTTACTATCTACTGTGGAGGGATTTGAGCCAATGACCCCAAAGCATTGCTCTACATTTTTATACAGGGACCTAGACCACAAGGAGGAAACTATTAAATGTCAGGAAACCCGCACAGGGACAGACAGCCAACTTAAGCAATTAATTGGCCAATTCAGGGCCCTTCTGTCAAGTCACCGGTGTCACGTGGGTGTTAGACCAGCCTCCTGCTGTGGGGAGAGACCAGTGGCAGCGTGAAACCAGCCTCTCAGTGGCTAGTTGGAGGGGGTATGGGGGGAGGGGAGGGGGTGTTGGAGCCCCATGGTGCAAGGAAGTGTCTACCAGCAGTTAATAATTACCTGGCCCTCCCTTCTCTTCAGGCCCAACTCATCTGGCCCACGTAACTATCTATCTCATGCTCACCCTCCCAAGGGCACATCAAAACGGAGGCGCCTTTGCATTCTGCTTGCTGCCTGAGGCAGATGGTGAAGGAGCAGAGAAGGAGACTATCTTTGTTCTGCATTCATTCACAAAGAGAATCATTTCACACGTGTAGCTCACAAGTCTACAACTCACACCAATATCAGCATGCGTCTCTTTATATGGGCCCCAAATACGGTAATGATCCAATCGTTGCACCCCTCCCACAGCTATATACCCTGAACATTCATTTATACAATAACACCAGCTCCCTCAGTGGTGCTATTAAGTTTTTTTTAAGCTTATTTATCAGTATCACAAACAGGCTTATCTTAACACTGTGAAGTTAATGTCAAAATCCACTAGTCATAGAAACATGAGCATAGAAACTAGAAGCAGGAGAAGGCTATTCAGCCCATCGAACCTGCTGTGCCATTCACTTTGATCATAGGTGATCATCAAATTCAATATCCTGTCCCTCTGCCCACCTTCCTCCCATATCCCTTGATCTCTTTAGCCCCAAGAGCATATCTAATTTCTTCTTGAAATCAGACAGTGTTTTGGCCTCAACTACATTCTGTGGTAGTGAATTCCACACATTCACCACCCTCTGGGTGAAGAAATTCTTCCTCACCTAAGTTGCACATTCCGATGCCTTGTTTGGTTATACTCAGGTACAATCTGGCATGGTCAATGCATCTAATCAATGTGTCTTAGGTACATTGAGGAGGAAACTGGAACACCCAGAGGAAACCCATGCAGACACAGGCAGAACATGGAGACTCCACACCCTAGCTGGGAATCAAACCCCGATCCCTGGCGCTACGAGGCAACAATGCTAACCAGTGTGATGCTGGCCACTGCCCCACCAGTGTGGAAGGCCTCGCCATCATCCTTAACTGGCTGCTGACCAGCTGTCTCCTGGCAACAATACAGGGGAAGTTCTACCTCTCGCTCAAAAGCGCCGGCCACCCAAAAACTGCCAGGTTAAGGGCCACCTTTCTCTCCGAGGTAACATTTCAGGTCAAATTCCGAGAAAAAGTCAACGTTCTGAAATGGCAACTCTGGCCTGTAATTCTCCGACCTCGCCTGCAGCTGGGATTCTCCAGTCCCGCTGCAGTGAATGGAGATTTGACTGAATGCCACATTCTCCACTCTCTCTGGTAGGGGTGGCGGGGTGTGTGAGATCGGACAATCCTGGTGTCCATTTCTATCTCCATTGGTGCTCTCTGAACTTCTGAGTTTTGCTGCCTTCTCTGTTTTTGATTCACATTCATTTGCTTTTGTATTAATACAATTTTTAAATTTACTTTTGTTTCTTACTTTTCGTTTCTATCTTTCTTCTCCTATTTTAACATAACCTTTCCTTCATCTCACTTTATTCCTCTTTCAGTACATGCTTACATTCGCTCTCTTTAACTCACCTTCCTTACGATATTTAATTCTCATTGCTTTAGTTTAAGGGGATACCATATTGCTTGTCTGGTTGTCTAGGTCCCAGCTGCTCTCAGTTATCAGATTACACATCCAGCAACATCATGGGCAAAATACTTTGAACAGAAGATCTAACTTAATAGCAGACATGATTGCTTACCCTGTTACTACAAAATATGGCCCAAGATATTTTTTCAAATGCAATTTCTTGGGAGTGAAATGATTAACTGGGCTATTTTCCCCTGCGAAATGAGGTGTCCTTTGAAGGCAGAGATCAGTAATTCTTCTAACACAAACACACATCAGGGTTTCAACTTGCTCCAGGCAATTTTCAGATCTCCTGCTACCTTGCACTCTGCGTGATTGTCAACTGTACTGTGAGAATGGTCTGCACGGTGGCACACTGTCAGTACTGCTCACTCATCAGGGACTTGGGTTCGATTCCAGGCTTGGGTGAAAGATAACATTTACTATATTCTAGAGTTTGCATAAAGTGGGTAAAGTATCTTATGCCTAATTTATAATAAGGACTGATTTCATGGTGTTAATGCTCTAGCTGGTTGCATTTCTAATCAAATCATGGCATCACTCCCATGACTTGGTTATAAATGTACAGCATGGTGGTACAGTGGTTGGCACTGCTGTCGCACAACGCCAGGAAACCAGGTTCAATTCTAGCCTCTGGTCACTGTGTGTATGCACGTTCTCCCCATGTCTAAATGGGTTTTGTTCAAGTGCTCCGATTTCCTTCCACACTCCAAAGATGTGCACATTATGTGGACTGACTATGGTAAATGCACAGGGTTACAAGAATAGGGCAAGGTGGATGGGCCTGCGTGGTACGCTGTTTTGGAAAGTCTGTGCAGACTCAATGCGCTGAATGGCCTCCTTCTGCACTGTGGAGATTCTACAGCGTGCTCTGAAAGGGCAAGGCAACTTAAAGGTCTCAATTGTGTTCTATCACACTTCGATGACAATAATGAAGGCCTGATTTTAACCAAACTCATTGGGTGAGAACTGAGCAGGGTTTGCGTTGGAGACCCAACATTCAGCTACCATGGTGACAATGGAGTATGATATTCAAAAGGGAGTGAACCGGATGTCCAACCTACAGATTAGGTCCGATTCCAGCAAGAGAATAAAGGAATAAAGAAATTGATGCTAACCATGATTCGAGCATGACCATTTGGAAAAGTACTCGCTGTATCTCCAGCTATTGGATCCTGGCAGTTCCGCAGGCGGCATCGAACAGCATCTTGTACCTATTGAACAGGAAGACACCAATAGGTAAATCATTAAACTGATCATGGAGGCATTCACGACTTGCTCCAATTTTACAGTAGGACACATGTTTAAATTATTTTGCAGCTATCAAAACAGACAGCACAAAATATTTATTTATCAGTGTCACAAGTAGGCTTTCATTAACATTGCAATGAAGTTACTTTGAAAATCTCCTCGTTCCCACTCTGACATCTGTTTGGGCACACTGAGGGAGAATTTAGCACGGCCAATGCACCTAACCAACATGTCTTTTAGACTGTGGGAGGAAACTGCAACACTTGGGAGAAAGCCCACGCAGACATGGGGAGAATGTGCAGACTCCACACAGACAGTGATCCAAGCCGAGAAGCTAAGTTTTCCCTCAGTGTACCCGAACAGACGCCAGAGTGTGGTGAGAAGGGGATTTTCATAGTGATTTCATCGCAGTGCTAATGTAAGTCTACTTCTGACACTAATAAATAGACTTTAAACATCTTTGCATCCACAACCATTTGTGATGAAGAATTCAGAAGATCGCAATCCATGGGGAGGTCCATGGCTGCAGTGCTGGTTATGAAGGGGGGAGAGGGGGGAGGTGGGATGTGTGGAGGGGGAGAGGAAGGCAACATTTGACGGCCTCACTTGTCCTGAAACCGTAAAATCCCCTGAGGTCTACAGATCTTTCTACGGACCCCCCTCACCTGCTCTGTTTCCCATATCAGTCGAGACAGTAAAAGTCAAAGAACAAAGCACGGGAAACAGGGCCTTCGGCCCAACGAGCTCGCGCCGCCACCTCAATGTTCCCACTTCTATCCGTGATCCCTGTCCATGTTTATAGATCTACGCGTTGAAACCAAATTTGACACAATTTAGGGAGAACTTTTTCTGCCAATCAGCCTAAGAGCACATCTTTGGGATGTGGGAGGAAACCGGAGCACCCGGAGAAATCCCACACAAGCACGGGGAGAATGCGCAAACTCCCACAGACACAGGCCCAAATCCGTGTATCTGCACAGCACAGCGATAGTCACTGAGCTGTCATGTTGCCCATCAAATGGTCCAGGTCAAGCATACACTAACGATGTGAAGCACTAGGATACTCTCGAAAAAATATCCAAGAGCAGCCCTCTCACGACCCATCGCGTGTATGCCCCTTGTTAGACAAGATGGACCAAAGCACCTGTAGGATAAAACAAATACATCAATAGTCTGGCCAAGGTACAAGGTTATGAGAGATACGAACAGAGTGGATAACAAGGAAACTATTCCCCATAGTTGAGGGGTCAGTCACAAGGGCACATCGGTTCAAGGTGAGGGGCAGGAGGTTTAGCGGGGGGCGATGTGAGGAAAAATGTTTTTACCCAGAGGGTGGTGGTGGTGGTCTGGGAATGCGCTGCCTGGGAATGGTTGTCTCACATCCTTAAAAAAGTACCTGGATAAACTCTTGGCACATTTAGGGCCAAGTGCTGGCTGATGGGGGTTAGGTGGATATTCAGGTTTTTCCCAATGTGTCAGTGCGGGCTGGATGGGCCTGTACTGCGCTGCATGGTGTCTTTAGCCCCGAGGCCCCAACAGTCACAGAGCGGAGCAGGCCTCGCCGACTAGTTGGCCTTTTGCCGTGTGTCGGCATGTGTGTTACGTGACGCGCCTCCGACTTTTTGTCAGCTAGTGCGGCAGCTTGACTATGCGGGGTCAGTATACACGGGGATGGGGGGGGGGGGGGGGGTAAGGCAGCTCCTCCTGATTGCTCACCTCCCTCCTCAGGACGCAGTGTACCATGACAATGACGAACCCCTGCAGCGAGTCGAAGACGGCAAACAGGATCTGAAACAGGATGGAGCGTTTGTCGGTCATCGCCAGAACCGCTGACATCCAGGTCAGTGCAAGGAGGGGCAGCACCACACAGGAACTCCACAGGGACGCCCTGCACGTGAAATGAGAAAAGTGGTCAGGGCTGGTGGGACGTAGCTGAGGGGGGGGGGGGGGGGGGGGAGACGTTTCAAAAAGCTTAAGAGTGAAGTTTAATTACATACTTTTAAAGGCAGTAAAAGTTAAAATCTGCATTTTTAATGGCATTTATATTTAAGCTATCTCTACAGACACCACATTTTACATCTATCACCTTCTCAATAGTCATTCAAAAATTAGAAGTTTCACCTATCTCCATAAAGAAAGAAGTTATGATTACCAAAATCAACTTGTTTTGGTCCATACTTTAATGGCATTTATATTTAAGCTATCTCGACACACACCACGTTCTACATCTATCACCTTCTCAATAGTCATTCCAAAATTAGAAGTTTCGCGTATTTCCATAAAGAAAGAAATTATGATTACCAAAATCGCTTGTTTTTGCGGGCAGTTTATATTTATAAAGTATTTACTTATCGACATATATATAGATACAGATTTAAAATGCTTGAGACTAACATGGCATTACTGGCAGTGGTAGCTGATAAGGCTGTCGTTGAAACAACTCCGCACTTGGAACATTTGAGCGTCAGGCCGCTATGGGGCTCACTCATCTGACTGGAACCAAATAAAAAAAAATCCAACAGAACAAAAAAAAGGAAGAGAGAAATTGCAGCTTTAAAATAAAAGTACTCGGCACCCTCAGGAAGTTAAAAAGAAAATGAGAGTAAGAATTCTCCACGGTAAACACGATCATTTACATTACAACACGCTTACTGAGAAAGCCATGCAGAAGTCTGGCTCAGTGTTAACACGTTTAACTCAACGAATGGCATGCAATAGCTGTTTAACACAGGGCATCGTTTTCTTTTTACCGTGCGATGAAGCAGCATTCGGTGAGAGCTTGGAAAGTACAATGAATGTTTCAGCATACACCACCTACCCTCCTCTATGTTTTAGCTTTTTATCTAGGATTCCGTCCCTCGACACCAGTTTATTAAAAACTAAAATGCCGATCACCATGTTGACCTGCGAAAGAAGAAATGCTTTTTGTCATCTTGATGTTGAACGGACAACAAACGCTGATCATTGTTTGTGCACCAACCTCAACGCCCGTCTCTTTCTCAGACGTTAGCTCAGCACAGTTGTTATTACTGTCATCTACGCCCTGCAGAGGCACTTTGTGACTTCCACTCTACGTCAAAGGGCCACCTGGTGTGCATGGAACAGTGATTTACTTTACTCCTTCATGGGCTGTGGGTGTCACTGGCCCTGGGCCAGCGTTTTACAGCTTATTGAGCAGTGTCACAGGTAGATTTAACATTAACACTGCAATATAAAGTCACTGTGAAATTCCCTAGTCGCCACATTCTGAGGGAGAATTTAGCATGGCCAATGCACCCAAGCTACACGAACTTTCAGGCTTTGGGAGGAAACCGGAGCACCTGGAGGAAACCCATGCAGACATGGGGAGAATGTGCAGACTCCACACAGACATTGACTCCAGCGGGGAATCAAACCCAGATCACTGGTGCTCACCACCATGCATTTGTTGCCCATTCCTAATTGCCCCTTGAACTGAGTGGTTTGCTTGGCCATTTCAGAGGACAATTAAGGGTCAATTACATTGCTGTGGGTTTAGAGTCACATGCAGGCCAGACCTCAGGTAAGGGTGGCAGTTTTACTTCCCTGTAGGACATTAGTGAAGTAGATGGGCTTTTTCTTTACTACAATCAATGATAGTTCTATGAGCATCATTACAATAATTTTATATCCAACATTAGTAAGACTAACTTTACATTCCAAATTTATCAATCCCCAAATTTAAATTCCATTAGCTGCCGTAGCGGGATTTGAACCCGTGGTCCAGCCTGATCCTCTAAATTAGCATTCCCTAACAGTGCCACTATGCTACCACTTTGCCCGCCACTATTTCTGACGAACTGTTCACATTCAGCATCAGCTGAGAGATTAGGGATGTGAAGTTTGCAATTCTGTATTTAAAGTTTCAATTTCTTACCCATTTTTCTTCCTTGCTATTTGATTCTCAGGTGTGTGAGCAATACAGTCAAAATACTGAATTCCCAATCCCTAATTGCCCAGAAAAGGTGTCTCCATCCAACACACTCCTTGTATTGATAGTGTTCCTGAACTGCTAGATCACAGACTGAAAACCTGCTATTGGATTCATAGTAGCCCGAATTTTACAATAATGGCACTCGGGGCTGACCCAGAAGTTAGCTGCCTGCAAGGCTCTAGAAATCTCTGTGCCATGGGTTTCCCCTTCCCCGACCTGAATCTCCATCTGCTGCCAGATCAAGGGGATTGCCGGGAGTCCATCAACAGTAATGTCTTTGTGCAGGTAACCAATCACACTGGGGAGTTCCCACAGACAGCAAATAAGGAGCTAAACATAGTCTTTATATATTTTACATCATAATAAACAAATTAAAAAATAAATTAACGTAAAAACTATTTTACCACAATGGAGTGATTCCAGATTGTGAAAATATCAAGTTTATTTTTCAGGGCCAGAGGGGATGTTCAGCAGTAGTTATGACAGTACTCAGCTAAAACCCAGTTTGGACTTTGTTAACAAGGCCATGCTATCTGTGGAGTTTTTATTAGCTACATTACCCCCTGAAAGGGAAGGTTCTCACCATAGCAGTGATTTTTGAAAATTGCTGTCAGCAAAGATTCCAACATACACTTGTGGTGGAGCAAGGAATTATTGACAGCAACTTCACGATATCTGTAAATCATAGAAATCACAGAAACAGGCCATTCGACCCATCGAGTCTGCAACGACCACAATCCCACCCAGGCCATACCCCTCCCCTCCCCCATATCCCTACATCCCCATTAGTGAGGGATTACTCACTAATCCCTCTAACCTACACATTTCAGGATACCAAGGGCAATTTTTTTTTTTAGCATGGCCAATCAAACTAACCCGCATATCTTTGGACTGTGGGAAGAAACTGGGGCTCCCGGAGCAAATCCATGCAGACATGAGAAGAATGTGCAAACTCCATACACGCAGTGACCCAAGCCGGGAATCGAACCCAGGACCCTGGAACTGTGAAGCAGCAGTGCTAATCACTCTGCTACCATGCTGCCTATAAATTTAACTATATTTAACTACACATCCTTACATTTAACTACACATTTACGGCCACCCGTTTCAGAATAACGAACATCACTGTCACTGCAACTGCAGAAGTTGCATCAAGTTCCTGCCCCCATGAGTCTGTGACAAAACTGTCACTTCCCAACTCCCAAAGGTTCCACCACAAAAAAGGATAAATGCCACAAAAACATCATCAGTCTCCCCCATATCACAAACCACATTGATTTGAACTCCCCTTTTGGTCAGTTCTGGGACAAAATTCCTGGCTAAAATGTGATCCCCATTCAACGTGCCCTTCTTCCCAGGTAAGCTGAGATGACCTGACTGTTAGAAAGACTAGTCAGGCATTTAAAAAATAATAAATCATCAGGCGGCCCAGTGCATTTGTCATCTGAGGTTTATCTTTTCATATATACGAGGCAACATGTTACATATGTAGCAGAAGTAGCATTGTATTGAGGTGATATTTATGGGCCAACTTTCCACTGATAAGGCAAAGTCAGGTAAACTATGATCGGTGCATTTAACACCCTGCACTCAGCAAGATAATAACTACATAACAGGTTATTTTGTCCAAATATTATTCCAATTTCTGAAGTGTGATAATCATTTGGTACACTACTCTTTACCTCCACCATTTTATTTAGTCTCTTTTTCCACTTTGAATCTTCCAAAATTAGGCCCAAAAGTTACTTACTTTATTTGTGAATGAAGGTGTAGGTCTGTGCAGGTAAACTAATTGCTGCCACTCACGTTAAAATGGAAATTCCAGGCCTCACAAGCTGGACAGGAATGCTGAAGAGCAGTCGGATTGCACTGCTTGTTTTGTACTAGTCACATTGGTCTTCTGCAAACCCCCCTCCCTCTACTCCTATCGCCGCATCTTGGCAGTGGAGGTGGCTCACCACTGGCTGGTGGCAGGATCTTCCAGACCTGCTGATGTCCACAGTGTTGTGTGGCTCGCTTATCTGCTGCCAGGGAAGCCCATAATAAAAACTTTCACCATTTATTGTGCAGCTTTTGCACCAGAACCCTCAGTATAATAAGGTTAAATGCAATGCGCCATGTTATAAATCTGTCCCCTCACCCCCTGCACAATACCGATATTTTTTCCAACCTTCCTCCAGCCACTTCCTTGTTTTTGATGGGCACCGAGGCTAGCTGGTACTCCTTTATCAATATTCCTGGCACACAGTGGGAGTGTGGATCTGGAAATGCCAGACCTGCTGCCCACAATTTCCAATGGCAAGGTGCAAAAACATCACAGCTCTGTACTTCCAATGAGAATTTACAAGGGGTTCAGGGGAGCTGTTCAGGTAGCTGCCTCCTGGTCAAGGGGAGGAGAAACCCTGAAGATTTCCATTTTTTAATCCTGCCAATAAGAAGAGATTCCCCCTATCTATCAAAAATTCTCAGAGTGCCTCAAGTACCTGTGCTTTGTCTTTCCTCAATACATAAAAATGAACTTTAGTTGCCCTATGTGTTTTCTGTTAGTTGTAGAAGCACTTGGCATGGAACAGATGCTGGCGAGATGGGTGAATGCACCATGTGAGTAGACTTCCGCACCACAATGCTGTCCCTGATCTGCTGCCCCCCCCCAATTCTTTTGAGCAGGCTACTGCTTGGAGCTGGCTGAGATCCCAGTGAGGGTGTCGAGTACACTCCCTTAGTGCCGCGCTCAGCGGCACAGTCCCTGACATCCTTTACCTACAAACGTTTCGGGATACGTTCCCCTAGTCTGAAGTAGTTGAAAACACACACACGCACGCACACCGGTCACATTATGATATACCAAGGCATTCAATGACTGTATCATTTCAATGGAGCTGTAAAGTGGGACTGCAGTATTGGATGACAGCAACGCATGCAGATTTGTTTTACCAGAACGACAGCAGCTGCGGGTCCAACAAATGCATATAAAAGACCTCCCTCTAGAGACAGCCAGCAGCTGTGAACATAAAAAGAAATAACCAATACATAAAGATTAGAAATCTACATTAAATTAATGGTCTGTAGACATATTGAAGTACAGACAGAATTTTAAACAGTGCATAAGACTTTGTGCTTTAAGGGAGCCTCAAGTTTTTACAAAGACATCACGAGCTTCATTAGTAAGAGGTAGTGCTAAGATGGGAAAGTCACCAAACCATATGTCCCCAGTCTGGAGTGAACCCATACTCTCCAGATGCCAGTGATCTTTCTGGCGCAGTGGGTAACAATCTCATCTCCCAGTTAGAAATTTGCAGGTTCAAGTCCCACAGCAAGGACCTGAACACTCAATCCAACACCTCACCATAGTACTGAGGGAGTCCTGGGTGGGAAATGGGATGAGGGGGTGGTTTCCTTGTGCCCTGGTCAATACTTGTGCATCAACCATTTCCACAACATCACTAAATTATTGTTAATCTGAGCACTTATCTTGGTACTGTTTGTGGGAACACTAAATTGGTGGTCATGTTTCCTGCATAACAAAACCAAAGAAAGTTGCCATGATTCTCTCGTTTGAGGTGATTGGTGGTGGTTTAACCTGAGGATCATCACACCTCAGGCGAGGGATAAGGTTGAGGGTTGTGGGGGGGGGGGGCAGAGTAATTAATTCTCTGTATTAAGTTGGAGAACGTTAATGCAGTCAGATAGAGAGTGAACATGACTTTGTGAATGGGAAGTCATGTTTGACTAAATTGTTAGAGTATTTCTGAGGGACTGACAACGTGGATAAAGGGGAGCCTGGGGATGTGGTATACCTGGATTTCCCAAAGACATTTGACATAGTGCCACATGAAACATGACTACACACAAAAAAGAATTTATGGCAACATATTAACATGGATAAAGAATTTGTCAGTTTACAAGGAGTAGAGATAAATGGGTCATTTTTGGGTTTACAAGCTGTAAATACTGGAGTACCATTGGGATCAGTGCTGGGATGCAACTTACAGTTTATATATCAATGACTTGGATGCAGGGACCGAATGTATGATTGCTGTATTTGCTCAAGACACATTGATAGGTTGGACAATCAGTTGCGACGAGGACTTAACGAGTTTACAAAGGGATATAGATAAATAAATGGACAAACATTGGCAAATGGGTGTATAATGTGATAAATGTGAGGTTGTCCACTTTGGCAGGAGTAATAAAGAAACAGTGCTTTATTTAAATCGAGAGCGATTACAGAATTTTGCAGTGTAGAGGGATCCGGGTGTCCTGATACATGAAACACCAGAAGTTAGTCTGCAGGTACTGCAAACGATTAGGGAGACAAATGAAATGTTGTTTATTGCAACAGGAATGGAAAAAAAAAATAGGGATGATTTGCTACTGTTGTACAGGATGTTGATGGGACTGCATCTGGACGACTATAGGCACTTTATTAAATAAAGGATACAATTGCATTAGAAACATTAGAGAAATTTCACATACTGATTCCTGGAATGAAGGGTTATGAGGAAAATTGGCCCATATTCAAAGGAATTTAGAAGAGTAAGAAGTAACATGTGACAATAATAAATCATACCAAACTGCTGAAGGACATACCTATTCTATTAAGGGCTGTGTGATACCCAATACTGTCATAATCTTTCCCATAGAAAACTTAATGTTTTCCTTTCTTTAATATAAATGCAGAATACTGCAGATGCTGGAATCTGATATAAAACAGAAAAATGCTGGAAAATCTCAGCAGGTTTAACAGCATCTGTGGAGACAGGACAGAGTAAGAAGTCTGCAGCGTTTGTTGTAGAACTGGTATACGAGGTGGTTGAAAAGCATGAGAGATGCAGCGGCAAAGTCTTTCAACCTAGTCCGTGTTATAGGTTGACCTGAGTGGGTTTGTGAACTGTAGTCCTTTCCATATCATGCTTTCTTGCAAGTTGTAGAAACTTGATGTCTGTGTCAAAATGGGCGATCTTCTTGTAGATCCTTTCCACTTGGAGCTGGCAGTTTGCAGTGCCAATGATAGTTGTAATGTGGAGATACATGATGTGAGAGAGAACAGAGCCAACTTTTTGGATTTAGATGACCCCTCGTCAGAGCTGAGAGGAAAGAGAGTCAGCAGAGATTTATACTATGAGTGCAGGGAGGGATGGTGGAATTAGACAAAAGGAATATAAAAATATAAAAGGAATATAAATGCAGAAGGCTGAGGAGGTGTTAAAAGTGTCCATTAAGCGAACAGAATGCATGAATGGCAAAACATAGTTACAACTCGATAAAGGACTGCCTGGGGAATATGGCAGCTGGCCTAAAGGAAGCCACTTTACTTCCTTTGGCTTTTGTGAAGACCAGTTGCTCAGCTGCATTCTAACCTTCTTCACTACATCATTTGGAGCAAACTGGCACAACAAAGGAGGAGACCATTTGGCCCATCCTGTCTCTGCTGGCTCTCTGGTCATTTTCTACAAGGCTTGAGGGGAGGGCACACAAAAAGGTGTATTATCATGGAATGTGAATGTCTCGAAGAGAGATAACCTCTTTTCCTTCCTGCTTTTTACCCAGAGTTGGAAAGGTAGCAAGATTGGTCATCCTTTTTGCCCATCACGCAAAGGGGCTCTCAAGTGACCTTTAATTGGCAACTTAAGGGTCTCATTAGGCCTAAGTGAGAATGGATAGGGCTGCCTGATACCTTACCCACTCATCGTGATGTTGGGACAGCTTGGATGTGAATGGGAAGACGTGAAGGGAGCGAGGTGATGGGGGAAGAGGGAGCGAAAGTTGCTAGCAACATATTTATTTTACCTGATTCTCCCGCTCTCTAATGCACTGGTGGGGGTAGGAGGGTGGGCAGTAAAATTCACTCCCCATCCACATGTCATTTTAATGATTTGGTGAACGGAACTATATGCTGTACAGAAGGTGTGATCGAAGGTTCGGTACGTGTTTTTGACCTCCACAGACGTGATGGGCCAAAGGGTCTTTTATCCGCTCCAGACCTCTTGTGGTGCATCTTCTTCATTTGCTTTTTTTAAAAAAACGACCTTGCTATCCTGTTTTTGTCTTCCTCTTGTTATTTCACGTGGTATTTCAGGATTATTTCCCTATTAATACTTCCGGAGAGTGGAGGCAGCCAGCACCTGTGAGGTGAGGGAGACCTGAACTGGGGTAGGTGGACTGAGTTTGGAAAAAAGCCAGGAGCGGCCTCTCAGGAAAATGGTAAGTTGATTAGTTAGTGAGAAGCTGCGGTTAGGAAGTGTGCTTCGATCATTTAAATTATAAAAGCATATCATTTAACAACAAAACATCATCTTTCCTGCTGCTGTCAGACTTATGAATGGACTTAACTTGCATTAAGTTGATCTTTCTCTACATCCTAGCTATAATTATAACACTACGTTCTGCACTCTGTCGTCTCCTTCTCTATGAATTGTATGTTTTGTCTGTATAGCTTGCAAGAAACAATACTTTTCACTGTATATTAATACATGGTGACAATGATAAATCAAGTCAAATCCGTTGATCTCGGGGAGCTTTTCCAGTTTTGGAGTGAATGTGGCTGGAAAATTCCACCTGCAATGAACTACTTCCCATGGTGGCGAATTCCACACTCTCTCTGG
Organism: Sphyrna mokarran; assembly: GCA_024679065.1. Taxonomy (NCBI): domain Eukaryota; kingdom Metazoa; phylum Chordata; class Chondrichthyes; order Carcharhiniformes; family Carcharhinidae; genus Sphyrna; species Sphyrna mokarran. The sequence continues at coordinate 116,598,782 of JAGIQG010000005.1, read as the reverse complement.
GAGAAGAAATTTCCTCATCTCTGCCCTAAAAGATTTACCCTGTATCCTTAGACTTTGGTTTTAGTAAGGAACACCAGCAGTAGGAAAGTAAAGTCAAAGTGAAGGGCAGTATGGTGGCACAGTGGTTGGCATTGTTGGCTCACAGAGCCAGGGGACTCTGGGTTCGATTCCCAGTTTGGGTCATTGTCTGTGCAGAGTCTGCACGTTCCCCCCATACCTGTGTGGGCTTCTTCCGGGTGCTCCGGTTTCCTCCCACAGGCTGAAAGATGTGCTGTTTAGGTGCTCTGGCCATTCTAAATTCTCCAAACACGTGCTGGAGTTCGGCAACGTGGGGATTTTCACAGTAACTTCATTGCAGTGTTAATGTAAGCCTATTGTGACACTAATCAGTAAACTTAAATAAGGTAATAAAATTTAAAAAAGTAGGATAAAGTTAGAGAGCAGAGCTGGGAAGGAAAAACAGCATGAGAAATAGAAAGACAGAGAAAGAGTGGGGAAGTGGTGTTTTTGTATGCCAGTCACTGAAGGTAAGCACGCAGGTGAAGCAACAGTGCAGAAAAATTATATGCTGGCCTTCAGAGTGAAAGGATTTGAGTACAGGAGCAGGGAAGTCTTGCTGCAATTACACAGGACCTTGGTGAGGCCACACCTGGAACGTTGTGTGCAGTTTTGGTCTCCTCATTTTGCGATGGAGGGAGTGTCCAGAAGGTTTACCAGACTGATTCCTGGGATGGTGGACACTGGACATAGTCGATGCAGGAAGGATGTTCCTAATGACGGGCAAGCCCAGAACCAGGGGTCAAAGTCTAAGGATACGGAATAAACCTTTTAGGGCTGAGAAGAGGAGAAATTTCTTCTCCCAGACAGAGTGGTCAGCCTGTGCAATTCACTACCATGGGAAGTAGTTACATTGCAGGTGGAATTTTCCAGCCACATTCACTCCAAAACTGGAAAAAGCACCCCACCCCGAGATCAACGGATTTGACTTGATTTATTATCACATGTATTAACATACACGTGAGCTATACAGACAAAACACACCATTCATAGAGAAGGAAACGACAGAGTGCAGAATGTAGTGTTACAATTACAGCTCGGGTGTAGAGAAAGATCAACTTAATGCAAGTTAAGTCCATTCAAAAGTCTGACAGCAGCAGGGAAGATGATGTTCTTGAGTTGGTTGGTACGTGACCTCAGACCTTTGTATCTTTGTCTTGATGAAAGAAGGTGGAAGAGGGAATGCCCAGGGTGCATGGGATTCTTAATTATATTGGCTGCTGTGCTGAGGCAGCGAGAAGTGTAGATACAGTCAATAGATGGGAAGCTAGTTTGTCTGATGGATTGAGCTACATTCACAACCTCTTGTAGCTTCTTGTAGCCTTGGGCAGAGGCAGAGACACATACCAAAGTGTCTTACAACCAGAAAGAATGCTTTCTATGGTGCATCTATAAAAGTTGGTGAGAAATGGATCTTTGCATTGTCCACTCCCACGCCATCGTGGGCAAGACAGGAAAATTTCGGCATGCATGTTTTCAAGGAGTTAGATATACTCTTTGTGACAAAGGGGATCAAAGATTAAGGGGGGAAAGTGGGAACAAGTTACTGAGTTGCTCAACCGTAATGAGTGGTAGAGCATATTCAAAGGACCGAATTGCCTAATTCTGCTCCTATTTTCTATTTCTATATCAACAATGATCAAAAAAACCTTATAAAATACATTATTTAGACTGCTGCCCTTTGCTCCTCAGAAAATTACTGTCAAACGACAGAGAGAATTCTTTCTCCATTGACTTCAAGACATTGGTTATTTGCTGGCTAAGTCCTTATATTTCTGAATGCAATACTGGGCTGGCTGCATGTTCACCTCAGATTCACTCTTGAAATAAAGCGCTGAAGTGATTGTATTTGAAATCTTTTCACTTTTAATTGCAATGTGAGATCAGGGCTTATCAACATTAGGAGAGCAGACATTTCGTAAAGCATGATCTTTCAATCAAGATAATCTAGTTTTTAACAAACCTTAGTTCTTCCCACGTTTTGCACCAATAGGTTGTAAGATCTCAAACCTTTTAATAAATCTATTGTTTATGGATAACCAATTTCAATTTCATCAGTGCACGCGTTTTTCTATTGATTTTTACATTTTTTTAAAAAATGAGTCTAATCAGACATCAAAATGCTTAACTTCCAGGGAGCTGATTTGTCTCGTCAGTAATGCTGATTAACTGATCAGCGGCCTGTCCCAAACAAAAATAAATGTGGATGGACAAGCCCCAATTAACGATTATCACTCACTCAATATCACTGCAGTAAGGAATCAGCCTGACTTCCAGTAAAAGTAACCTTGCAGGAGGTAGTTCTCTCCAGTTTTTGGCCCCAACCCCAACTCAGTTCAATGTCTGAAACATTGATAAGTGTCCAAACTCTTTTCAGTTGTGGACCTGACTGGCTAAAGTTATTGTAAAATGTCCACAGAAGGGTTTAGAATCCCTACAATATGACAGAGGCTATTTGGCCCATCAAATTTGTACTGACCACAGCCCCTATTCCCATAACCCCACATGTTTAATGTGCTAATCTTCCTGATACTAGGGTTAATTTGATATGGTGAATCAACCTAACCCGCACATCTTTGGGCTGTGGGAGGAAACAGAAGCGCATTGAGGAAACCCACACAGATATAGAGAGAAAAGGCAAAGTCCATGCAGTCAATGGCCCAATAGAACCTGGGTCTCTGTGCTATGAGGCTAACCACTGTGCCATCATGCTGCTGGTCTGCACTGAGGGCAGGAAGAGCTGCTAAAGCCACAGAGACAGGGATTCACTGGCTGATTCATCATCAACTGAAAGACCTCATTTCCAAAACAAAATCCACTGGATCCACTGACATTACTGCATGTGGCAAGTCACATCTCCCACTGATTATTTAGAAATCTGAAATAATTCTACAATGGGCATGACATGGATTCATCAGAGATGGTCAGCATGGATTTGCTAAAGGAAGGTCTTGGCTCCCAAATTTGATTGACTTCTTTGAGGAAGTGACAAGGAGGGTTGATGAAGGTAGTGCAGTGGATGTTGTGTATATGGATTTTAACAAAGCATTTGACCAGATCTCACATGGCGGATTGGTCAATAAAGTAAAAGCTCAGGTTAATATGGCAAAATGGGCAAAAATTTGGCTCAACAATAGGGAACAAAGGGATAGATGGATGAATGTCCTTGCGAAAGGAAATTTGGTTCAAGTGGTATTTCACAGGGCTTGATATTGGGACCCTTGCTGATTGCATCTATTGTATGTTAACAATTTGGCCATCAATATGTGGAGCGTGATTGGAGAAGTTACAGATGACACAAAGAATGGCCAAATAATGGGTTATGTAGAGGATAGTTATAATATCCAAAGCAACGTAGCTGGGTTGGTGAAATTGGCAGTAAAATGGCAGATGGATGTGAACAGAGAAGTATAAGCTAGAGAGTAGAAATGGGAATATACTGTGAGGGGGGAGATGATGTGAGAGATATTGGCATACACCTATATTGGTCCTCAAAGCACAAGGTAGACAAGGTTGTTAGGAAGGCATATGGAATGTTGCTCTCTCATCGGTAGAGGTATAGAATATAAAAGTAAGGATACAATATTGGAATTGTATAAAACACTGGTGAGACCACAACTGGAATATTGTGCGCAGTTCTGGTCATTACTTTACCGGAAAGATGGAATTGCTCTGGAGAGAGTACAGAGAAGGTTTACAAGAATGTTCCCAAGCATTGAAAAGCGTAGCTATGAAATTAGATAGGTTGGAGTTATTTTTTTTTGGAACAAAGAAAGCTCAGGAGTGACTTGATTGAGATGTACAGAATTATGAGGGGAAGAGATAAAGTGGACAGGATAAAAATGTTTCCCTTGGTGGAGAATTCTAGATGTAGAGATGCTGGTGTTGGACTGAGGTAAACACAGTGAGAAGTCTCATGGCACCAGGTTAGAGATCAACCAGTTTACTTGTAAATAATCTGGCTGGACTCTAACCTGGTGTTGTGAGATTTCTTATGGAGAATCCTAGAACCAGAAGACATAGATTTGAGATAAATGGCAGAAGATGTAGAGGAGACAAGAAGAAGAACTTTTCTTAGGCAAAGCAAGGTGGGCAGTCTAGAATTCACTGCCGAGTTTGTGGGTGGAGGCAGAGGCCCTAAATTCCAAAAGGTAGCTAGATCTGCTGTAAGCACTATGTGGAGATGCCGGCGTTGGACTGGGGTAAACACAGTAAAAAGTCTCACAACACAGGTTAAAGTCCAACGGGTTTATTTGATAGTAAACTCACAAGCTTTCGGAAACGCTGTTCCTTTGTCAAGTGTGTGGGAAGTTTCTACGAAGGAACAGGGTTTCCGAAAGCTTGTGGGTTTGCTATCAAATAAACTGGTTGGTCTTTAAGCTGGTGTTGTGAGACTTCTTACTCTGTTGTAAGCTACAGAGCTATGGTCCAGGTGCATGATGGTGGGATTAGAAAGGGATCTGAATGTCCTCACACTGGTACGGACAAGATGGGCTTAATGGCCTCCTTCTGTGCTGGAAACTTTCTATTGTCAGTCTGGTTTATGAGAAGATAAGCACAGGACTTAGTTTTGTTTCTTTGTGTCAGCTAAATTAAGAAGTTTGTGAATAGGTGTTTGATTTAATACTTCTACAAATTCAATATAAGCTAATATACATATGCATCATTAAATTACACTGTTTATCATTATTGCCAGTGAAATAAGTCCTGTCAAACTATTGATATCACACATCCCTCCGCAACATCTCACTGCACTTGATGGACGTGCTGAGAATGGGCAAAAAAATTGACGTCTTCATATTGATCTAATAGTTTCCTTAACCCTATCTAAAAAAAATCACATGCGTTCATTATGCAACGTGTGAAGAAGTTCACTGCAACGAGTATTTCAAATTACTCCTTTACAAGTTTCAATCTTTGCCTTTGGTGACTAATATGTCAGTTAGTTTCCACGTAATGTTGCTAATTCACCCAATCTTCTCAGCCAATATGTTGCCTCTTTCAGGTTAAGGAGCCCAGTTTTCTCCAGTCTTTCCGTGCAACTCAATCCTCTGAACTAAAAAAAAAGTTCCTTTCTCAGAGTTACAACACCAATGCGCAGAGTGGACAGGGCAAGCTCTTAATCCATCGGCTTGCTTGCTTGCTCCGAAAATCAATTCAAATTCAAGTTAAATCTAACTCACGAGAAACACGTGAGATCCAAGCTGACAAGAAAAGGGATGACATCTGATCTCTAAAAGGTCGAGAAGCGATATGGCTAGCCTCTGAAGAGGTCGAAAAGAGCAGACATAGAGAGGATAAAAACAAAACACTGCGGAAGCTGGAATTTGAAATAAAAACATAAAACGCTAGAAAATCTCAGCAGGTCTGACATCATCTGTGGACAGAGAGAGGATAGAGGCAGCATTTTGAGTCTGGATGGCCTTTCGTCGGAGCAGTAGACATACACATAGGATCACAGAATTCCTACAGTATTATCCAGGCCACTCGGCCCATCGAATCTGTACTGACACAATCCTACCCAGGCCTTATTCCTGTCACTTCATACATTTACCTGCTAATCCCGTTGACACTAGCATCAATTTTTGCAGGGCTAATTGACCTAACCTGCATACATGTTTGGACTGTGGAAGGAAACCGGAGCATCTGGATGCAACTCACACAGACACGAGAAGAAAGTGCAAACTTCAATCAGAGGCCAGAATCGAACCTGGATCCCTGTGTTGTGAGGCAACAGTGCAAACCACTGTGCTGCCCAACCTCACTCGCAAGGAGAAAACAGGGCAAGGGCCCACAAATATGGGACTGCTAAACACTGATGAATTCAGCACAAGCGCCTGTACTTTGAGAGTGGTTTGAATGTGGAACTCACTCCCACAAGTAGTTGAAGTGAACAGCTTTGATGCGTTCAATGGAATGGCAGCTAAATCTATGAATTCCTATTTATTTTGTACTCCCTATAACTGTTTGCTTCTAATTTCTATGTTAACACCTCTTTCTTTCCAATGTGTAACCATTAATTGTGATCAATGTGTCATTTTTCTCGTATCATCTTACGTGCCATTATTTTTTTCTTCTGTTGATTTGCCCAAATCCCTTTCCTGGAATCTCTCTGATTTCCATTGGGCTGATCTCTATTCTCACCTATTTGAGTTCTGCCTTTAATTCAATACCACCTTGCTTTTTATATGCCTCATTATTAACGCAGATTAGGTTCAACTGAGCCCAACCAAATGCACTCTCCAGCACGCAACATGGTAGCAGTGACAAGCTCACATCATTCACCTAACAAGCATCCTTTGATTCCTTGCCTTCAGCTAATTATTATCTGCTTAGTTTATTTATTAATTATTATCATAAGTAGGTTTACATTAACACTGCAATGAAGTTACGGTGAAAATCTCCTAGTTGCCACACTCCGGCGGCTGTTCGGATGCATCGAGGGAGAATTTATCATGGCCAATGCACCTAACCAGCATATTTTTCAGACTGTAGGAGGAAACCGGAGAACCTGGAGGAAACCCACACAGACATGGGGAGAATGTACAGACTTCAACAGACAGTGACCCCAGTCAGGAATCGAACCCGAGTGCGAATGAGTCAGCAGTACTAACTACTGTGCTGTCCCTAAAGGGAAATGTCAGGAGTGGGATTTGCTCCTGGAAAGGGGCTAGAACTCATCAGGACTCCACAAAGAATCACATTGCCTCAGTCTTAGGCCACTCGCTCAAGCTGACAAATTCCCACTGGTTTCAATCCTACCAACAGCCTTTTAAAAGGAGCTCTTTCAATTGTATTTTGGAATTTTTTGTATATTAAGTCACGTGGATTTCCACTGTCAACTTCAGTATCACCTGCTCCATTTACTATGCTGTGACTATAGAGATGATATTCATTTGCAACTAATAATAAATGTCATTAAATGACTAGTTTTTAAACCCAAGAGTGGTAGGTTTACAGTTTCCAAATTAGACTGTTTCCCACTGTAACTACGAGTTTTGTGTTAACATGCTCCCTATTTATAAGGCCTCTGAGTTACAGAATCATAGAATCCCTCCAGTACAGAAGGAGGCAATTCGGCCCATTGAGGCTGGTTAGGTTGATTGGTCATGATAAATTTATCTTTGGATTCTAGTCAGTCCATTGTTAGCACTTCATAAATTTCATTTCTAATATCCTGTACAAAACACAGAATCACTTTTAAAATACAGCTTCTGGAAATGCAATGAAATGATGTAAAGAAAATTTGTAACATTTTCACACAAATAGTTGTGGAAAAAAAATTACTATGGGTCTTCCTGAAAAAAAGTTACATGCTGTCAAAGCTTTCCACCTTGTACTCATTAGGGCAGATTTACAAGAATATTATTTTTAAAGGGACCACCAACCTACACTGCAAGAGAAGAGGGCACTGATTGCTACCAAGTGAACACTGATTGCTAGAGGCATTGCCATGGAGAATGCACTAGGGAACAATTAACTGCCAAGCTTTCATTTAAATTCAAACCAGGTAAGTTAATACTGAATAGTCAAGGCATT